>CAEFZX010008496.1:0-11173 GCA_903066825.1 Alfaro cultratus
TAATTAAATCACCTTTTTACTGCTACCTGGGTCTCCTGCCTCTGCCTCACCACCTCTACACCCACCATTTCATGACAGAGCATACTGATTGCATACATTTCTCCCTGAGACTTGTTTCAGTGCAAAGTGCTACAGCATGCTAATTTGGATCTTAATTATTGATTTACAGTTTGAAGCTCTCATATGAGACAATTTGATATTGTGTTTTTTTTCAGGAAACATACTGAACGAAAACACCTATTTTCTTAGGTGACTTGACTCACCTAAGAAAACAGGCGTTTTTCTCCAATTAAAGCTTTAACATGATCTCTTGAAATCGAGAATTAGATTTTATGTTAATCCACACAGTTTTTTATCTTTATGTGGACAAAAAGACAGTACCTTCATTGCCATTTAAAGCAGTCAGAAGTCATACATTTTTGATAAGATCTTGTTAGTGAAAGACCCTCTGTGATTAATACTTCTTACCTTTTGGATGTATGACAGATATTGTTCTAAACACAAATGGAAATGTGATGGTCTGCTGCTCTGACTTGTTTGGAATTCATACAGAGAAGATATGTTGCATTATCCTGTTTTGTGCATAGCATTGAATACGTTTGCATATGTGCATAGTATTTTTCTGTCCGTCACCAGATTACTGTTTGTGAGATTTATATCTGTGAAATTGTACCATCATACCAAGAAATCCGACCATAACTATGGAGAACACTAACAAATAACATGAGGTAAATATCAGGCAGAAACCAAACTGCATGTTGACTTGCCACACGAAAGGAAATTAACTGTCAACTTAGCAGAACTGTTTGAAACAGATGTAAAAAAAAAAAATAACCCCACATTGAATAACAGGTAGAAGTCACACTTTTAATGTTTTGATCGTTTGGTTTGACTGTGGCACATAATTACCTTTTCTGTAACTACATACCTTGCTATTTTGAGTTGGCCAGTTCTTGAATTTACCTAGAGATAAATATTTTGAAAATTAGACTTCCTTTTAGGTCGCATTTCATATTTTGTCCATAATTTAGCCATGACAAAGTTATAAATCAGGCTTGCTTAGGCCATTTGAAATGGTTAGCATATGATAATGACATCCTCTAGTTCCCGAAAATGATGAAAAAACATGGTGTAAGATAAGTATAAGATTGATGTGTAATTACACTGCCAACTCCAATTACTCCCACCTTACAATAGCAACTAACCCAATAACAAAAAGTTAAAAAAGAGGCTATTACTTTAAAACCATTTGTATGCAGATGTGTACTTTCTTTCAAGAACTGTGCTTTTAAAAATTTAGCATTTACCTGTTAACTATTAATGCAATCGAAATGCTGTTTTACCCCCTAATCCTTAAGTCTGTTTAAGAAGTTTGCAGCTTGGTTTAACCGAAAATATAATGCCTACAATGTTGTTTTGAGGAGCCTTTGGGAGACTGTAACACACACGGAGTCCATGAGACCTGCGTGTGCCTGCATGTCAGAGCTGAAGGTTGGTAATGTCTGCACCCGGAAACTGCCACTTCAGTGGTGTGAAGCCATGCGCACTTGGTCATTAGGAAGAATGCAACAATGTTAATAACATTTTTAAGAGAAAATTCACGTTTCCTTTTACCGACCCGCTCCATGTCCGACTGAGATAGGTTAAGAGGAATACACCCACTGGAGGTTAAGTCAAATAAAATCTTCTATAAATATGACTTTATTCATGGTGAAATAGCCAATTGTTTTTAGAGAAGCTGGACATCTTTAAAGTTTTTGTTTTTCTAACTAATGCTGTTTGTGTTGTGGCTCTATCAGCTGTTGTTTTGGTCTTCACTTCACATGATACATTTTTGTTTATGCATCAATGTCTTCATTGAATGCGAATTGTTGCATCTGTAAAAACCGAGCAGCATACACAAAGTTTGGGTGTTTTTCATACTTTGTTGACTCTTTACGCGTCTGTGGTCAGGCAGCAGGCCGAACGAATGTCTTCATAACCATAACCCCACCGTTCTCTTTTTTTTCTTAGTTCTCAGCTCATCAGCTGTTGTTTTTTTTTCATTTGCATTCACGGTCTATACCTTTGTCACTGTGTTTATCTCTGTCTGCCCCTTGTCTCTGTTGCCCATCAGTCTGTCAGCAAAACAACCAAATCCATTTCTCAGATGGTTGGGATACTTGATACTATTTTCCATCACATGAAAAATATGATCTTGATATGTGTTGCTGTGTGTGTAGATACTGTTTTTTGTACATCAAAGTATATTGCGTTTTGAGTGTTTTCATTTAAAGCAATAGAAATGGTGCAAACTACCTCAAAGGGTTGACATGCAAACTAATATGAATGACTACAGCTTTGTGCGTGTTTGCTTCAAGAATTGGTCTTTTCAGTCAGAGCAGTGGTTTGAACAAATTGCAGATATTCAGAACCACCACTGCAGATTTTAGTTTCCTGTTGCATCTTTCTGATTTCAGCAGAGTCAAAAGTTGGACACATATGTTTGGAATTGGTTTCTGACAAAAATTTGCCTTAATGGAACTGCACTCATTTTCAGCTGTACGAGACATTTCATCTTGGATTTTGGACTCCAAATGAAAAATGAGGGTTTAATTTATGAAATATAAAAATGTTCTTCAATTAAAATGAGAGATGGAAAACATGGTTTGGAGCATTAAATTAATGGGACTGTAAACCATCTGGTTATAATTTTTTCAGTCCACAAAATCTTTATCTTATTTATATAACAGGCAATGCTACCATAGATCTGTCATATTTCCTGGAAACACATTTACATGTGCAGTTTAATTATTACAAGAGCAGTACTTGTTTTTGGGCTGAAGAAACAGATTTTGCCCCTTATTTTATAAGAATTATTATGGATGTCTCAACCATGATATCTTGAAATATCTTGAAAGTATAACAGACATGTACACATATGGTTGGTATATGTTTACTCAGTGGTTTACTATATTTTTCTCTGTGTTTTTAGCCTAAATTCACTGTTTCTTCAGTCAACAGCCAGCCATTGAGGTGGTCAATTTATCTTATGACTTGCTTCATTTGTAAGATCCAGACTGTTAAGCTGGCCTGTGCTATTTTCATGTGCATATAAGAACAAGAATAAAAGGACGATTTAGAAATAAAGGAAACTGTGCTGTGGATGTTTGTGGTTTCCCACTCCTCTTACAAACATGTGTTTGGTCACAGTTACACTATGTTATGAGGATAGGTGAAGTATCATATACACCCTCACTCTGTCAATAGATAGTTTGAAGATGATATTACTAAAATATCACCACATAGTTCATGATTTTCTCAAAGCTCTTGGTAACCACCTGTTTTTATAGACTATTACACAGTACTTCATATTGGCAGATATCTACAAGTTGGTTGGGGTATATTCCCAGCTTGCTTAGGGTGCAGTGAAGCAGGAAAGTGTGAAAGGTTCAGAAGTTGGCATTTCAATCACCACAATCCCCACTATGCACACACAAAAACACCGCCTCAAACCATCGGGCTATTTGGTTTGAGACTGATTCCCTGTGACAGCCTAAATATTTGGCTGTGTCCAGGCAGCAAGGTAAATGCACCCCACAAGAATGTTTTTATAGGGCACAAGGGGAAGACCAAAAAGAGAAGGGAGAGAGGTAGGCTTAGGATAGATGCAAAGTGAGAGAAATGGAAGAACACACAGTAAAAAAGAGATGAAGAGAGCTTTTTAACTTGAATATAAATGTGGCATGAGTGACAGTTCCTGCTTTTAAAGATATCAGTGTGACTTAAAGGGCCTGACATTAAATTAATTTATTTTAAAGTCGTGTTAGGATGAAACAACTTTGACATGGATGTTTTAAAGGAAACAGCATATCAAACATCATGTATTTTACATGTTCTGACATAAAACTTATGAAGTGAATATCTAAGATTCTGATTTATGAAGTTATTCCTTAATCAACAAACTGTTAACAAAACCAACCATTTTTTTTGCAACTCTTACCATCTGATCAGAGTCTAACAGATTAAATGCCGAAAATTGAAAAGTTTCACCTGAGTAGCTGAATAAGATGTGAGATTAGGAGGGGGGTGAAGAGACGTGGGACACACCCAGGTGGACACTAGAGATTTGGAGGCTGGGTGCACCTGCTCGGATCCAGTGGGCTTGAAGTGCTTGGTTGGCCTGGGTTCTAGTCTACTCTCTGCCTCCTTGGCCCCCGGCATCTTTGGGGATCTGTGGAGGGTTTCATGGCTCCGGTCATCAACATATGTGTGGGTAGGGATGGGACAAGCGAGGGGCCAGTTGTGGAGCTGCCTCCCAATGTCCTCACCTGTTACCCTCCTCCCTAAGCAACGCCATATATCAGAAGGATCTTGATGTGTGGGATGATGGACCTTGCAGGCATGGGGGGAGCATCACGCAGTTCCCTCCCCGTTACTATGTTTGGCCACTAGAAATAGATTAAGGGATTTTGGGTTTGGATGGTGGAGAGTTTTCTGTCAGCAAGCACTGGGGTGTTATGCACCCAGCCACAATATGGGATGTCTTGCATCTCAGCCACAACCCCAATATTAATCAATTTTAGACATATATATCTTCATTCATAGTGCATTACATATGGTCATATGCACGTCTCCAGTGCCTGAATTGGTGGTGACCTAGCACTTTGCGGTACACTTAAGTGGATGGAAATAGCTGGATGGATAACTCAGTGGGTCAATCTAGTGATTGGAAAGACCGAAAAATGACTGTCTACTGACACTGTCCATCCACTCTGACTTTGCTTTAGAAGATTCATAGAAAATCATGGTAGAAAATCACCAAAAACAAGTGTGTCTAATTTGTAGAAACATACCCAGAAAGATTTAAGACAAATTATTGAGCAAAGCATGTTAATACTTATCATGACTATGTACTTTTTCACCGTCAGTGTAGAGTTTTAAATTTTTTAACACTTATTTCATTGAATATCTAAATTGTCACAGTAGTAAGCCATAAAACAATCAAGGGTTACTGCTGTGCTATTGTAGAGTTGAAAATAAATTTCCTTGCCAGTCAATGTTGTGTTGTTGTTTTTTTTCCATTTTTCTTCAAGAAAGAAACTTTGTGTGTGCACACAGACTTAAGAATTTTGCCTGCAGGAGAAAGTGGCTCCTGTCAACATTCATAGATTGAAATGTTGACGATCAAAAGGAATAGGATATATCAATTATGTCTGGGGATAGATTTTCCTTTCAAACTGAGGGGGAAACAATTTTTGGCCATCATTACTTTCAAAGCTATGGGTCTGGGGAGTTTTCCCTATGTGGCTTGGCAGTTTCTCCATTTCACTTTCCCTTTTTTCTCTCCTGTGGAGGAAATCATGGCCCCATATTTCCTTTCTTTTGCATCGTATTGGAAAATATTAATAAACTTATCTTCAAAGGGCGACTTTGAGCTCTGTGAAAGCTGCCATAATCTATGATGATGAAACATTTAAATATATCCTCACACATGAATGCATACACATACACACCAGCATGCAGACGCATACAGAAAATACCTAATCTTGTACAGGTGTGTGCACACTTACATGCACGGAAACACAGAAATGCAGTGGGGAGGTCATTAGTGACCCGAGGAATGTAGAGGTCAAATCTTAAAAGACCTGGTTGATAGAGGGGATGTATAAGATCAAAGGAGAAGAAGAAGAGGGAGAGAGGGAGAGATAGATGGAAAAGAAGCATAGGATAAATAGGATCAAAAGAGAGAGGAAGAGAGGAATAAGAGAAAGATGAGTTTGTGAATGAAAGCGGAGGTGTTGAGGAAAAGTATAAAGACAGAAAGGGGGCTGAGGGTGGAGGTATGGAGTGTAGAAACAATACAGATAACTCAATTTGACAGGTGTGTGTATTTGCGTTTAAATGGTAGGTTTTCAGCCTGAAAGTGAAAGCTTCTGCAGTGATGAGAGATTTATGCATGTGGTGCGTGTGTGTCTGTGTGTCTGCGGATTCCTGCTAAATAAGACTGAGTGCATTTTAGAAGCCACAAAACCCACAAGTTATTGGAGTCATTTCTTTCAAAATGTGAAAAAAAGAAAGTCATTTGGGTTTTCATATCTACAATAGGAAACCGTTTTTACCACATTTCACCACACCAAATCAGAGAAAAATACTAAAGCTCAATGAAACGTCTCATCTTAGGATAGCACAGCATTTGTTGTAAAACTGCCTCATGAATAAAATACATTTTCTAATTTCTCACTCATGTTATTGTAGATATGACTCATGGTCCATTTTTATGGATGGGTGATATGGTTTTAGCAAAAATAATTCAACTGCGTCTTGCTATGCATCTGATACAGTTAACAATTATATTAACAGCTGAGCCAGGCTAATAGACATTTTTGGACATAACACAAAACATGTGTGGAAGCATCTTCACAACTCAGAGTTGGCATCTTACATCCACCACTGCTACCAAGAGTCAGAGCAGTGATCCAAAAATAATATTTCTTAATCCCATTCTAACCTGTACAGACAATTTCCACTTTAAAATTCCATTACCAAGACATGTCAATGTTATCTATAAAGCTAGAAAGATATTTGCCAAAGGAGTAAAAACCAAAACAGTTTTTGCTCTCAAAAGTTATGGATTATGGTTGTTTTTCATGGATCAGAATATAAACTATTTTATACCCTAAAATATTTCTCTGAGTAAAGAATTTACTCCTTAGTTTCACCACACAAGGCTGTTAATAGACATAATTGGATGATGATCTAATGCTCGTTGACGTGTACAATGTTTGGATATGACATGTTTAACAAAGATTGATGCATTCACTTCTGGGTTCTCTGCTTTCTTTGTCTAGACAGATTTTATACAAGTTTGAAAGTCCTTATTCTTTAAAAAATCAACTGTATTGTTTTAGGTACAGACAAACATGTTCAGAAGATAAAAATTCTGTGTACATCAACTTGTGCATGACACAAATATGCAGAAGATTTAACATCCTGTCTTGTTGTCCTGTGAAGCTTTGATAGTAACTTTAGAGGGGGAGTCTTTCTCTTTCCTTTTTCGTTACCCTTTCTATCGGTCTAATTGATTTAACTTTTTTGCACTGCCGGTTTCTGGTAGAAATCATTGGACTTCCCTTTGCCTGAAACATCTTCATGCGTGTGCAAGATAGAAGTAAGAGTTGTGTTACTGTGATAACATCATAAAGACAGAGGGAAACAGAACAATGTTCGGAAGACTTCATTTGTACTTGGGAGAAAGCCAAGGCTCATTGAATCGGCTGCAGTAGAGTGTGTGCGTGTGTGTGTGTATACTTTGATACACTTGTTACAACACATGTTTTTCTACTCATACACAAACAGACTATCAGTCATGAGACAAAGAAAAACACCCAAGCAGAAAGATGTGCTGCATGCAGGCACACACATGCTCCTCTTTAGAATCTCATTAAAACTGCATTGGAAATTAAGTTACTGGAGCTCTCTAAAGCCAATGCCAGCACTTACAATTAGAAAATCCTGAGCTAGCCAAAGGCCTTACCATACAAGGAGCATATCATTATGTTTACATGTTGTTCACATTACAGCACACTCACTCATTGATAGGAACCCTCACTCACTTTTTATTTTCTGTACTTTTGGGTGCAGAGTAAATGTGTTACCGACATTATTTAGCCTAAATATTGTTTATGTACCTCATCATCTAAGTTGCTATCATATTGTTTCTTGTCATGCCATATATTCTGATGTATCCGAAAACAAAATTTTTATGAGTTTAAGTGTGACAAAATGAACATTTCCTGAAACATCAAGTTCTTTCACTGAATGTTTGCAGATTACCTAGGATGCATTTCAACTCTGTACAATATGTGTATTGGGATAAAGGGTGTATGATTCAGAATTTGCAGCTAGGGTATTGTATTTGTGAAGTCATATTCTGATTCTACACTGTCATTCTGCAGATGAAAGCTTAATGCTCTTTACACAGTCACAGAGAGTTACTTGAAATCATTTGGCATGCCACTGTGTGTGAGTCTTTATCATAGCACACAGTGGCATGTCTCTTTATATAGTATATAAAGAGACAAAGTTACCTTACCAAATATTTGCTGCAATGTTCATGTATATACATTGTTCAGAAGAAGTGAATATGTGGTGGCACTCATTCCACAAACCTTTTTGACGTCTGAGCAATCTGTGTATTTGCTTAGCTAGATAACATATTATGTTAATAGACTTGTAGAAAGACATTGTGGCTATTTTACTACACATGCTGTATATTCATGTCACACTTTAAAGTTGCCAGAATTTTTATGTTTTACTCAGGAAAAATCAACGTCTGAAAGGTCCTCAAACCTAAACATTGTGCTGCCATACAAAGTCTTCTGGCAGAGGCTGACGCACACTGTGTTCATACTCTTCTGAGGGTCTTTATCTTATAAAACACATATCACTTGCTGATACTGTACTGTTTCACATGGACATGGACTTTCTGATTTCTATGCAGCCTGTGCATGGATAAACAGAGACAGATGCATGTTAGTTTAAGAAATGTTGGTTTTTGCTAACAAAAGAAAAAATTATACACAATGCAGAGTTTTTAAGAAGATGCAACCCTAAATATTTACTTACAGAAGTTTAAACAATGTGCTCAGTTTCTGGAAAATAGAGTCCAGTTTGTATTCAGGAATTACAACTTGAATGTAAATGATCAGACTAACCCTACAGTTTTATTTCATGTAATAGTTAGTGGGTAACAGCTTAAAGTGCTACATAAAACGCAAACCAGTTTTACAAGATCTGGATAAACAAAAAGTTCACATGAAAACAGTTATGATGACCTAAATGTAAAACAAAAAATGTTTTTGACAACCTATGTGCTGCAAATATGCACACACAGTAATGTTGAAAAGCTCATAAACTGCAAGTGCAGAAACTCAGATTAAAAACATTGTAGAAAATGATCAAAGTATTTCCAGGGAGACAGAAAAGTGACGTAATGGACTGACAGCAATTGTTTTTCATTTCTGTGTCTTAGAAAGAAGTACAGTTGGAAATCACATGATTGAGATGTTGTTGCACATATGTTTTAACTTTCCTCTTGCCTTTTCATTATTTCCCTTTGATTACCTGTCATTTGAAATGATCTGAGCAGAAGGTCTGCGATTGTTTATTTTACTTGATGGAAAAATGTTCCATTGGCCAGTTGGCGTGTCAGCTTTTGTTACGCCAAAACAAGTTTCATTGTTGTCAGTGCAATGTGTTCGCTCCTCAGGCACTCAGCTGCATTCAGAGCTTTTGCTGCCAAATCTGTATGAGATTTCAACAAAAAATTGTTACTATTTCTCTTCGTAATCGGTGATCCCAGTATAATATTTTTCTAACCGTAATTGATGCAGTGTCTCTTTAAAGACACTCTACAAAGCTTTCTCCCCAGTCTTTTTGGCAAATCCAACACTAAGCTAACACACTCCAGAGCGAGAGCTTTCAACTGAGCCGCTGAACACTCCAAATCTCCACATGTGGGAATCTAACTGTGATGATGTTTGCTCTAGACACACACACCCACCCCACTCCATTTCAACAAGAGGGGACATTTCCATGACAAAGGACAATTATTGACTTTCATTGGCTCCGCTCGCTTTGATATCAGCTAGGGGTGTGTCTGTGTTTCTCTCTGTGTGTGCAAGAGGGGCGGCGAGTTAGAGGACAGCAGCGGAGGAGAAGAAACGGGGGACCTGATGAAAGGAGCCGAGTGGGAAAATGCACCCACTGACCCTAAGTGCACTAACAGGACTGGAAGATAACAGAGAAAACACAAAACCAAATTGTTTTAAAGTTTGTTTTTCCTTCCTTTCCTTACATTTTTGCCGTACTTTTTATAATTTTCTTTCCTTTTTGTTGGTTAGATTTTAAAATACAGAAATTTGACTGATCCTCACCCCCACCACGTTGCCCTCCTCCTCCTCCTCTCTTTGCTGCCATAATTTAAGGGGCTGAAAGGCATAGTGAGCGGAGAAAGAGAAGACTAGAGAGCGGAGAAAAAGGGGAGACCCTGCAGTTGAGGGCCTTCCTTCATGGACGTGGCACAGATGTGAGGGTGTTTTTTGTGAAATGAGCTGGGGAGGGGCAGTGATAGGCTAATTTGAGTAGAATAAAGACCGGGTACTTTTCATATGCAGAGCACCACTTTGATGCGCGGCTGATGAAAGCAGGAAGGAGCGCAGAAGAGAGGGTGATGGAGGGCTTCTTTGTCCCATAACAAGAAGGCATCTGCTCTCTGCTGCCCCGCTCTCTTTGGCAACATAGAGGGTCCCATAATGGGACGGCCCAATAAAAAAGTGTCTGCGGAGCACCTTAGAATACTGAACGCAGAAAAAAAAAGACTGTTGCTTTGGTCTGCCTTATTAGCATCCCCATTTTTGTATTAAGCCAACATGTATTTGACTGAAAATCTCTCACAATACACTAAGAATACTTACAGAGCACAAGTTTGCACTGAATTAGAAAAATACATTGATAAATATGTTTTACTAGTAATTCAAAGAATTTTTTTTTTCCTTATAGCCGCAAGTGAAGTTGTTATTAAGCTCAATCAAGATTAGCATTTAAACCACAAGCATTGAAAATATTACAGTAAAAAAAAAAAAAATGTTTTCTTCTCAGTTGCAGAAAATGGCAAACTCTACACACATGCACAAAAAAAAAAGATTCAATTACAGCCATGTAGTCTCAGGGCAACTGCAGGTATATCAGTTTAAATCCAAGTATATCAGTTTAAAGTTGTAATGTTGGGCATCATCTACTTTAACTACCCTCAAAACTTAAGATAAATCCAACTTGTATTAACGTTACGGACCTATATATTTTAAGTTACCTAGACTTGTGCTGAAAAAGTAAAAATCTTTTGCCTGAACTCCTTAAATAAATTTTTTTTCTATATAAATATTTTGGTGGGAAAGCTTTTTTACTGTAGTTTACTGTACTGAAACCAAAACATTTATTTTCTAAATGCCGTTTCAGTTTTAAAATGCTTGGTGCAAAAGAGAAAAGGTCAGTGTTTTCAACCTGCCTGAAGTCAGGCCACTGTCCTTCTACACGCCCATGATGGAATCCATCCATCCATCCATCCATTTTCTTTATACCCTTGTCCCGAATGGGGTGGGGAGGTGCTGGTCTATCTCCAGCTAACGTTCCG
>CAEFZX010008498.1:0-47440 GCA_903066825.1 Alfaro cultratus
GATAGATAGATAGATAGATAGATAGATAGATAGATAGATAGATAGATAGATAGATAGATAGATAGATAGATAGACGAGGTTATGTGTTTGTCAAGAATCGTTGTTGCCTCTCACCAAGTTTAATAACTTGTGTAATCTCCATCTCATATTTATCGTAGTAGCTCTGACTCATATTGAGCACCTTCACCTGCCAAACTGAAACACAGATTCAATGTTTAATATAAACATGAAAATGGTTAAAAGCTAGTAAAAATGTGTGTTCTGTGGTTGAGTGTCTATCTCAGTGAAAATACTACGTTGGCTGATATTCTTCTTCAATAAATTGTTTGCAATGTACACCAGCTGTGTGTCTGAAATTGTGCATCACACCATGGTGTAAGCTTGTGCAGGCGAATATCTCTCTCTCTTTGTTGAGGAAATTTTGACCTTCAGGTTTCGAGATACAGCAGTCGCCTACAGAGTAACACAAGGTGTAATGTTGAATTTATGGAAGGAAGCGTAAATATGTAATCGTTTCCAGCTGCGTTGCCGTCGCTTGTTACCCTGTGTGCAGCGGCAGACGTTGTTGTTGCAGATCCTGCTGAGCTCCTCCCTGTCCTCCCTGGGAGAGTAAGAACGACTGCAGCGGTGATCTGAAAGAGGAGGGAGCTTTTACAAATCTTCTAAATGAGATCAATTATGTAAACAACAATTTCACAGTGGGACAAATAGGAAGGGTCGTATTTTGGGATTAACACAAACTTTCATATGGGTCAGATTTCAAAACTGGAAATTAAGAATACTGCCTTACAAAGGTTTTAATTGTGTATGGTGGTGTGTGTTTATATTTTTGGGAAGTTGCAACCACAAACGTTAACATATTATATTTAGAACAAAAGATACTGACCTAAAATAATAATAATAATAATAAAACAAATAAACAAATTGTAGTAGTTTTGGGAATAAATACTGTTACCAGGTACTGTAAAAATACAGATTAATTTCTGACACACACTCTACTCCATGTGTGTGAAGCATGTTCACTTACCTGGGTTGTAATACTCGTAAACAGTGACAGAAGACGGCTGCAGCAGACCAACTTTAAAGGTCTGCTGCAGCCTGAAGATGAGAATTTCAGGCTCTTTGTGAGAAACCTGAAAGACGAAAACAGAACAAAGATTCAGTGCGACAAAGAAAACCTGAAACATAACAAAATATTGCTCTGTGCAATCAAGAACGCTGCTTAGAGCCTAAAAGAAAGGAGCTTTGTATGCAATATGTAACATTTTGAGAAAATGTCAAGCGATTGCAAAGTAAATATATTCAAAATAATTTAAAAATAAGTACATTAACAGCTGCACTTTTAAAGTTTTTTGATTAATAAACAGATGTGAACTCAGACTCCTTCGCTGCAATATACGTAAATAAACTCTGGTTCACCTTGAACAGGTGGATGATCAGAGACCCTCTGTCACTCAGATTATCTACGATCTTGAAGTTACTGATGTAATGATCCACAGAGTTGGACAACTACACAAACAAACAGAACAAAAAATGTTAATAATTCAGATCTGAGTAGCTTTGTGTCATACTTCATCCACCTCTGATCTCTGTCATAAAGGTTTATTACCATTTCCAGGTCCGAGTTTTCTGGGGTGAAGCCAGTGGGGAGGCTGATGTCCAGAACCACCATCCGGACGTCTCTGGGTCCCAAAGATCTGCAAACAACAGACAATGACAGACATTTTAAAATGTGGGAAAAAAACAAAACAAAGAAGGAATAAAAAATACAAAAGCCTGAGAATCTATACAACCTGAACAGCTGTTGCTGTTTTAAAGGCAAAGGGCGACGTTTTAAAGTGAAGCGAGTCATTATTTATGAAAATACCCATGAAATGTATCAGAAGGTCTCACCTCACGTTGATGGTGAGCTGGTAGGATTTCTCTACATCAGCTGGAGGCTTTTCTGGTTTTAAATGGAAACAATACAAATAATTTGATGTAAAACTCCATTACTCGACAGTATGATAATGTATTTATTTGCTAGACTGAAATAATAATAAGCAATAATATCTTTGTGTTTTTTAAAGCAACAAGAGCCTCACAAAGGTTAATGATGGCAATTTATATATATATATAAATGTAAAATATTCTTTATATTCCAGTGTTACTTAGACATACAAATCCGTCTGCATTTAATTTCATATTTATCATTAAAACTGTATTTTCAACCTCCAATTGTGCTAAAACACACAAAAGAAGATAAAAGGCCTGTACGTGTGAGATGGTGCGTTCAATTACCGCTGGACTCTTCGATGTTAACGCTGAGCTCAAAGTGGCTGCAGGGCGTTTTCTCTGCAACTTCATGGAGCTGGTTGTAATGAGTCACAACCTGAGGGGAAAGTTTAACAAATAAAAGAAAGAAAAACATTTCAAATATGCATCCTTTGAATTTAAAACATTGTGGTTTTTTTAACTTATTTATTTGTACTATTTTTATACTTAAAAGTACTAGTTTTATGGCCAATGCTTTTAAAATTACTGGCCTTATGTAAAATTCATGTTTTCTTAGAAACTGGATTTTCATGAGCAGTAATGAATATTTAAAATATCGCGTTGCATACTGTGTGTAATGAATCTATATAATGACAACAGGTTTGCCTATATAACAAGGTTTGAATTTAGGTTCTAACTTGCTAAGACGTACTTTCATATAAATAGATTTGGCTTCGTAAACGTTGCTTCATACCTCCAGGATTCCTTGTCCGTTCCCTTGAGCCACCACTTCCATGTCGACACCAGCAGGCAACTAAACAGAGCAAAGGCGGACAATTCAGTAAAGAAAAATGAAATCATTTTCACTATCCGTGTCCTCTAAAACTGAGAAAAATATATATGTGTATATATTTTTTAATCAAAGCATGAGTCACTTTAGAGGAGCGAGCAGCGTAGGCGTTGTCGGGGTTGAAGTGGTAACGGATTTCCTTGCGTCCGGTCATCCTGATGTCCACGTTCAGGCTGAGGTCAGCAGGCGGAGGCTGGCTGATCATGTACTCTGACAGAGCCTGGAGCACAACCATAGTGGACTGCAAGAAGAAAGGGATGAGAAATATATTTCACAAAATATGAAAAATATTGTCTTTTTTGTACATTTGTCTACATATAATGAAATATTCAACCGAATCAATAGGTAAGAGCTGATTTTGATTTGTGGTAAACAGAGTAAAAATATGGAATGCAAATAAGCATTTAGTGGCTTCAAGTTATTTCAAAGGTGGTGTCATTTTTTTGTTACTGCATTTAGATAAAAAAAAATTGTCTGTATCTGCCTTCAGTTAAGCCACAAATGATTCAGATTTAGGTGAAAAGTTATTGTGATTCAGCCAGGAAGTTTGTTTCTCATAGGAAATGACACTCAAAATATTAAACAGCATGAAAGAAGAACAAATTTGCAAAAGAAACCCTACTTTTATTGAAATTTTATTTAAAAAAATAAAACCTGGGAAGATCCTTCAGACCCTCCTCAGTAATTACTGAGAAAAACCTTTTTGGTGTAATTATTACTGACCAGCTCTTTGAATGTTTCCATGATTTAGTTTTGCCTTTGAGGTTGGAAGGCCTCATTACCACCACCCTAATCTTTAACCACAGATTCTCCACTACAAGTCAGAAAAGTTAAAATGACTTCCAGTTAGAAAAAACATGGTGAAAACAAAAGATCACAATCTGGTAGAAGTATTCAGAATTTTGAGTGTAACTCTATACTTTATTAGGTGCCTTTAATGCACTAGATAATATTTTAGGTCTATCTAAATATATTATGAGGGGATAGCAGACGAGTCCATGCTGGTACCTGAGTGGAGCCGAAGCCTCCTCCTCTTCTTCTCTGACCGTTGAGCCATTTGAAGGGCGCCGCTGCCTCCTCCATGCGTCCCAACTTTATCAGCGCTAGCAAAGCGTAGCCAGTTGCTTCCAGAGTGAACAGGTGGTTTTCCTTGTCAGGCCAGTGGCTCTTATCTAAATGAGTGAGCAGAAGATAGACGATGAGTAACGTAGAGTTTAAATTTACGTTCAAATTGAAATGTAAATTTAAATTCAGGTCAAGTCCGACTCGACTTCTGTTCCACGTTTAATAAACCGGCAGCACAGAGGAAGCACACATAGTTGTGTTAATCTACTTATTTCAGTGTAAAATAGAAGGTTTGATAGTTTAACCTGTTGAGAAAATACAGAAAGTAAGCAGGGAGCAGAACCTCATCAGACTGTAACAAGCGCAGCGCACTGCATGCATCCTTCTCTGCTCCAATCAATCACACACCCCAGATGATTTGCACATGACTCACCCTGCAGTTACAACGAGCAACGAAACGGAGCTGGGAGACGTTAAACAAAAGCTAAAATCAGGAGAAGGTACCATGTTTACTTACATGGTCGTCTAAAGACAAAAGCAGTAAAATCATAATTACATTCTGTCAGGTTTACTTCAGGCTTGCGTCTATAATCGTAATTATTGACCTAAAATCAAGTTGGATCAGGCTTGGACACACTGCGTATGGGCTCAGGCCCGGCTGGGTTGGAGGTTTTGGGTCGGATCTAAGCTCTAAAGTAATAAAAACAAGGAAAACAGGCTGCATATCCTACAATAGAGAAGAAAAGAAAAGAAATGGGTGATAAATCAGCTGCCTTAACATTGTGCAAAAGAATTTGACTTTTCATTTAAAAGAATGATTAAAGCAACATAACGGAGTCCAAATGTCAGCGATGCGACGTCAAATCTACTCATATTGCTGGAGCGTGAGGTACCTGGAGACGCTGCTTGGAGTAAAGACTGATGGAGGTTGTTTTGTGTTCCCTGCAGGGCCAGAGCATAGGAGGCGATGGCCACCGTGTACGGCCTCCTCCCTCCGGTCAGCAGGGCTTTCCTCAGGAACTGGGAGCTCCTGGTGGAGGCCGACTGCAGCAGACAGGAAGGTCACATTGAAGTCACATTACAAGAAACTCTGATAAAACTTAAAATCTATTCATCAATAATATGAATGGGAGTTTAAACCACATGAATCTATTGAGATCAATCAGATCTGTGGGGAAATCAGCTGGTTTGTTTTTGTTGTGACAGAATATGATGACGGGTCAGTGTGAGGCTGGTGTCCATGGTAACTAAGTTCACAAAAGGAACGTAAAAATCTGCATTTATTTAATCGCCACTAGATCACAAGTGTGTTTTGACTTCAATCAAACTGCACTTGTCGGCCACTTTATTAGGTACTTCATGTTTAGGCCCATCAGATGATAATTCCCTTTAGAAGTCATCTAGTTAGTAAATAAGGTTCGCCTTTGTGTGTAAGTAAATGTAAATATGAATCCAATTTTTCTGTGAATATCTGAGATTTGTTAGAACTCATTAATAATAAAAACAACATTTATTTGTCTATTTATGTATAGATTGTTTACAAAACATGCTGGATAGAAAATAATAATTTTGCAATTCGTGTGCTTAAGGTCTGTAAGATAGCTCCTTTCCTTAAAAACTGCACAAAGATGTTAAAAGTAAATTTAAGGCACATAAAATAACAATAATAGATACATATTTGTGCGTAAATTACCTCCACATCGGACCTGTCACAGCTGATTCCTGCCTTCTTGGCTTCAGCAATTGCAATGTGGACAAAAGCCGTCAGGGTTATTTCTGGGTCGTCACCACGGAGACCACCCTGCAGAACAAGACAACAACAAAATAAAGAGGTTTAAGAACAAAAAGTCTAAACCTGAATGCTTTAAGATGTAAAAAAGCACAAAAGGTTTGCTTCCTTATCAGAATAATATTTTTTTTATTCAATGTTTACGTTTCGTCTCTGCTTCTGATTTTTATAACTTTCTGCTTGAAAGTTACAGCCGGTCTTTAGATTTAATTTAAGATTTAAAATTATGCATTATATAATTATGCTTAAGATTATTTATATTCCTTATAGTTTCATATCAAAGTCAAACAGAACTTAAAAATGTTTTTTATTTTATAAATAATCAATTTAACTGATAGTATGATTTGTGTAACAGCCAAAAATGTCAGTTTGTAACATTGTTTATTATTGTATTTGCTTTTTGCATATTTAGATATTTTCATAAAAAGATTCCACTTTAGTATGTTTTTGTAGAAAAGCGCCACCTAGTGGGCATAATTGAAAATACGTGAAAAGTGCTGTGACGTCAGTTCAGAAAGGAAATTGAATGCGGTGTGTTTACATCTCCGTCCAGTTGATGGCGGTAATACATAAAGTTCGTAAACTGCCAGAAAACGATACAGAAGAAGAAGAATTAAAAAATTGCTTAAACTTTGTAGTGAAATGCAAGTTACAATAAAACAAAAATAATCCCATATCTAACCGTTTGCTATTGAAACCTTTTTAAAAGACTTTGGGTTTTTCATAAGCATAACTGATCCAGTGACTAAAGTCAGTTAAGATGTTAGTTTACACACATAAAGGAGAAAATAAGTGAAAATAAATATAGAAAATGGACAAACGTCAGTAAACCACACAGTGTGTGTTCCAGCCAGAGCCTCACAGTCATTGTGGTGGAATAAACTGGGTTGTCCTCTTTGTACACTCCGCTTAAAGGTCTGATTTTGTTGGTCACCAGGTACAGCAGAGGATCGCACACTTGCTGCTCGTCCATGCTGACGACCGAGTAAGCCATGGAGAACACTTTGATGACGTAGGCTGTGATCCTGCAAATTGAAACCCAAATGAATCGACGTTTGGACTCATAAAACACCATAAGGACTTTAAGCTGTCTCTGCTCCTACTAGTAACAACTAACAACCACTGAGGTAAGCTGGGAAATTTATTCTTGCTGCTTTTATCCTCCCAACCCTTAAAGAAAAACTGAAATCAGGCCAAAGCTGTACAAAAACTGGTGGTGGATAATTGGCATAAAAGTTAATTTTGGTGCTTGTCTAACTACCTAACTTTGGGATTTTGCTATCAAATGTAAAAATGTAACGTTGCAGGATTACCATGTACTTGCGCCTTGGCGCCTGTAGGGGGGGTATGAGCCGTCACTCCTTCTGTATTCCAACTGATTCTCATAGCCTAAGAAAAAAAACAGCATAAAACAATAAAAAGACCAGAGGGAAACATTTCAACTTTGGTCAGACAACCAACAAGTGAACCGTCAGAAATAATCCCTACCAAGTCAACAACAGGACACTGATAGTGAGAGCAGAACACTCAACACTATTTGTTTTCTGTATCAGTAAAGTGTTAAATTAAGTCAATGTGAAACACAGAGTTGTAAGACAATTATTTAAAGGGAAACAGCGAGAGAGAGTGACTGACGGTGTGAAGGCAAGACATACTACCGCAAAGCAAAGAGACTGTTTTATTCCAAGTTATCTTCCAGTTACTTTATGATTTAAACATGTTGCAGGCCTTTTAGGTTTCTCAAAGAATGTGTTTTACTTTTTATTGGTCTATTAGGCAACTCACCAGTGAAAATACCAATTATCAAATCCTTCATTTCTCAATTTCTTTACATCAATAAATTGCTTACTAAGCTACTTAAACTCTTCATCGCCGTCTAACCTCTCTTGATGTATCGGAGAGCCTCGTCTCTGCGATCCACCCCGACTCTCTCCCAGTTGTCGGTTCGGTCCAGATAGAGAGTGGCGATGAGCGGCAGAGTGATGGAGGCCAAGTTCTGCTCCACACAGCCACCGGGCATCTGGATCAGAGACGCCAGCGAGTCTTCGCTGATGGAGTTATCGATGCTGTCCGCCAAGACGTTACCTAGAAAGAAACAGAGCGATCAGGAATCTTCTGTTTCTCTATAGTACTATTATTTTTAAATTGCTTTTTCGACTCACCTCTGACGTTAATGAAGGTCTCTGGCACAGAGTTTGGCACGACTGACTCCAGTTCAGTTTTACCGATGCGAATCCTCTGAGTTCCTGTAACACATCGGTGTCAAACTCATTTTCATTCTGGGCCAAATCAACATCATAAATGCTCTTAAAGGGCCGGTTGTGCCAGAAGGTATTGATGAAACCTGTTCACAAACTGTTAAGTTATCAATGAATTCTTAAAATTAAATATTATTATTTAATGTCTTTTCAGTCCCTCCAGGATTTTATGATTCTTCTTGTGATTTTTTGCAATAAAATTCAAATTGTTTGTGGAACTAATTTGGAAATATTTGCAATATTTGTGCTTATTTATGACAGTAAATGCGACTTTTTATGACTCACTCTATAGATCATGTACTATAATCTGACATCAATTAAAGCTGAGGCAGCTGTTTAATACCAATAAAAAAGTTTTTGACAATTTTTGAGAGAAATCTGCACTAAACTCCCAATTATGTATTGGAGCAAAAAAAAAGTGTGGAGATTTGTTGATGAATTTCCACAATCATTCTCAAGAAACTGGAGGGACTGATTGATGTAATTTGGCAGTAAGCAGATAAAAAAGTCATTGATTTGATTGATAAAATAATATTTAAGCACAGAGTGTTTAGTCTAGAATCTAAAGGGCCACATAAAAAGCTATGGTGGGTCAGATTTGGCCCGCGGGCCTCGAGTTTGACATGTTCTGCATCACATACATGAAAGGACATCTCTAACAACTCAAATATTCTCATAAGATCTTGCAGAGGTAGCATCTTTGAATGCTTCTAACTCGATATGGAAGTTAAAACGACATGCCTCCTTGAGAAGACGGGTTCAACACGGTACTCCAAACTTCGGTCTTCTGCACGCCGTCCATCTGTTTGAGTCAAGAGAAACTTATTATACAAACTTGACACCAAACAAGTTGACATTTTGTTGTAAAATCAAAGTAAGTCAGTTTATTTACATACCAATCAATCGAAATAGAACCTAATTCAATCCAAAGGTCAGTAACTCACCACAACTCGCAGAGATTTCCGGATGCGGTCGCCTCCCGTCATGTCTCTGCCGACCACCATTACCTCCAGCGGGAGATTACCCACCACCAGTGGCACAACGGTGTAAGGCACCGCCACAGAGGAGCCCGCCGGCAGCGTCACTTCCTGGGTGTGTCTGTCCTTGAAAGCGATGCTGCACATGCCTTCGGTCTTCATGAGCACCACCCTCACCTGGATGAAAAGAGGCCTCAGGAAGCTGAACAACAACGAAGACGATGAAATAAAAAGGAAAAGGAATGGGATCCTCTCACATGCATCTCATCGTAGCCATAGTTGTGGATGACGGCTTTAATCTCCAACTGTTCGTTCCTCGCCACAGAGTACGGGAGCTTTAGGTCGACAAAGAAATGCTTCCAGGTTTTGAAGTTGTACGGCTCCGCAACACAGAAACCTGCAGTCACACGGAGATCAACAATGAGTTTCTAAAGACGCTCATATGCAATGGAGACGTTGTGCTTCCACTGCTGCTTGGATTTCTACCATCTAACGGGTTTTTGCAACGTCTTGACAATTTGGTCTGCCTTTACACCTTCATCTGCGAATACTTACTGTACTTTAAAGCCAAAGAAAGTTGAGTTTGAGTAACGATTAATACATCAGTCGAAAAGTCTGCTCTACCTGTTTGATGTGATGCACTGATGGCCAAAACTCCCCACTCTGTGATGCTGTCAGGTAAAGCACTGTCCATGTTTTTCAAAGCAAACCTGTTGATCAAATTCACAGATTCATTACGTTCAGAAAGCTGAGAAAGAGAGCAAGGAAGAAAAAAGAAAGTAAAGTTGATTTTGCTGGAAAAGAGGCAAAGCAAAAAAAAGCAAATATATTTCGTTGTGTGTCCAGCATTACTGCCTATCTTCATCTCAAACGTTGTGTTTTTGTATTACGTTATCAATTTCTGCCCAAATTATTAAGACTAGATTTTGTCCCAACCGCCTCTGTGCAAAGGGATCAATCAAACGTACAAATGTGATCAAAAGCAGGGGCAGTTCAGTGTGTATGATGAGATCATCTGTTCAGACGTAGCAGCTGCTCTCATTGGTTCGCTCACCCGTCTTTGTCCGTCTCGCTCGGCAGGTTCACATCTATCCACAGCCAGGACTCGAAGAACTTGGAGCGAAGATAGACCTGAGTCTCATCCATGTACTCCCCCTCTTCTTCCTCTTCTTCCTCTCCGTCGTAATCCAGGGGTACCTCCCCAGAAATGACCACAGGAGCTGCCCTCGCTCTCTCTATTTCTGCCAAAGGAATTCAGAATTTGTTCTTGTCAGAAAAAACCAACACCTGCACACAAAGGACATTTGCATAGTTGGAGAAGGTATCTACTGTTTTTTCATGAAAAGGTTATCATCATAACAAAAAGAAAAACATTTCAACACTTTCCTCATGTATTAAGACTTTTTTTTTTTGCTGCGACTGTCATAATGTTCAACCTTTAACAGCAGTGTGACCTTACATAAGATGGCAACATGTAATCAGTTTGGTAGTTTTTCACACAAACTAACTACACAAGCAAAAAAAGTTAAAAGGTAACAAAATGTGGAAAAAGTTGAGGTTAAGAATGTACCTGGCAAAGACTCCCGTACTCTTGCAAAATATACCACTGACTCAAAAGGATGGTGACGAAGAGGACGGCGAACAAAAGTGGGCATTGATGCGGGAGTGGTGGTGGGGGGAGCAGTGGTCATGGGTGGAGGGGTGGTGGGGATCTCTGTGTTGAACACCTGGTCCCTGTAGGTGGCGCAGCAGTAGCGGAAAGCCAGGATGCACTCCGGGCCCTCGGTGATGTAGAGGGAGCGGCGGGTGCAGGAGTACGGCATTTTAATGGCCCTCAGGCCATCTTTGCAGCAGCGCTGCTGCAGCTTCTCCTTATAGTGACTCTCTGAAATAAAGGAAGGGAACGAGCAGGGACATCAGAACATGTTTGTGCTGTCACCATGACATTTCCATAATAGGAGCTGCTTTAGTTTCAAAATATTGGAGGAGGTTCTGGCAGAATTTGGACAAACTGTTCTATCAGTAAAAGGTCACAGATATTGAGAAGGTTTACCAACTGCTATATAGCTGCAGTATTTAACTTTATATATACTGTATATAGTATATATAGTAAAGTAAAGTAAAAATCTACCTCAGCAGTTTCCTTAATGTCTGAACATAGGGACATAGGGAGTCTGCTATGCATTCAGATTGGTACATATACTCTTTGTAGTTATTGTTAGTTATAACAGTATTTTATGTAAAATGAGTAACTCGGTAATCGGTGAAAAAAAATCTAACTCCTCCCAGTGCTCCCAATACAAACTGCAGAAACATGGCACTCAGTTACACGCAACCAATCAGAGATAGGAGGCGTGTCTTAGCGCTCACAATCATTCTCATGTACTACGCTAGAGCTAGTTCACCATAACATAGCCGGCCACACATGCTAAGGCCAGTTAGCATGGCCACCGATGACGGTGGATAAGCGTTTTTCCTGGAATGATAAGTTGTTTTTGCCATTAGCATGTTTAGCGGCACATACACGAGCATGACCCACAGCACTAAGACCTTCCTCCTCCCTCTGATTGACTGCTTTGGACCGAGAACAGCGCATTTTTGGAAATAGCACTAGTATCTCAGGGAGAAGGTGAAGGAGTTTGATTTTTTTCACAAATTATCTGACTCATACACCTCAGATGCCACAGTTGTAACAAATATGAAAAAAACATATTTTGCTGTTTTAACAAAATCGCCAGTATTGTGTATTTGACTGAAATCAAATCTCAACCTCTTGACGCTCACCCAGCCTTGCTTTACGTTGCATGAGTTCAGCAGAGCGCCTCCTTCTGGTTCTGCCTGGACACTGCAGGGCTGAAATGGGAAACATTGGCGATGGAAAGAAGGAATATGTTTTGAGAATGAGAGCAGTGTTGTTGTTTTATGTGTTTTATTATCTGTGCTTCACTTTCAGCTAAACTTAGGCCCACTTGGCCCACTGAGGTTAATTTAACTTCAAAAAACTAATTTGATGGGATTTTGGGAATGACTATTGTTCTGTGCAAGTGGTGCAAAAAGGAGTTTTTTTACAAAACTATTCAAACCTAGAGTAGCATCTCAATGTAAAACATGTTGATTAGTTCAGACCTACCTATTGCTAATGTCAGCATCCATAGTCCACATTCATAAAGAGATACTTTCAAAGAAGCTACATGAATGATTTCTGAATTGAAAATATTATTGTTAATAAATCAACAAAATGCTATCAAATTTGATTTCATTAATTACAATCTAACAATTAACTTGATTGTAAATTTGAATCTTGTCCCACCACTAGTAAATATGTCATTTCATATGCTCTCCTAGGTAGAAGAGAATAGTGGCTACTTTTATTTATTAGTTATTTCACTGAAGGTGAAGTTTTATTCTTAATAGATAGAAATAATAGTAACAAGATAGAAGCGACGTTTCCATGGCAAAGTATTTCTTCCCTGTATTTTAAGATGTATGTTGTGAGGTTAAAACTGTTCTCAAATCTTGCTAAACTTGTTGGCTCTTAAGGAAAAAAAACAAAACAAAAACTCGAAGCTGAATCAGTTCCAAACAATTTCGAGCTATAATTCTTCTGATTTGAACTGGTGTGTGCAAATTACTCTGCCTGGTTTCGGTTTTGACTCCGCGGCTCGAGAAGTAAAGAAGTCCGGCATCTGTAAACACTCCTTTGGCGTCTCGACCTCCTCCTCTGGTGCAGCCGATGTCTCCGTGCTCCACCACGTCCCAAAGCTGAGCACAGAAAAAGGCTAAGGCTACATAGACCAAAAATATATATTTTTATAACATACTGACTTGTAACATTACAACATATTCCAAATGTACATATGTACATCCCTCCTTCCTTAGATTTAATAAGTGAATAAAAATAAAGACATGCCTTTCTCTGTGTGAGTCGCTCTCTGTTGAGGAGATACACAGAATTGTCCACAGCCACCAGGCTGACCTTTGCCCCCGGGTCCCCTCGGATCTGGAAGCGGAAGTTTTTCCCGGGTGTGTGGTGACGCTGTACTGTGTCTGTTGAAACTTTCAGCTGCACAAAAATACAAAAGGAACAAGACAACTTTAAATATAGCTACACATCTTTCTGTACTTTTCTGCCATTTAAATACAATCAATAGTTGCTGAAGTATCTAATGGCACTGAATCATTCAGTTTATACTTAAACAGCAGATGAAGTCTGGTTCCTGCATCCTGTTTAATTCCACTTTAAATTGACATTTTAAAGTCTCAGTTTGTTAATGAAATGCATATAAAACCATACAAACTAACCAAACTACGTCTGACTTTTAAATTTTATTCTCTACATGAAGCATTCAAACAGAACCTGTTAGCTCTGAGCAGGAGCTAAACACTCACCCCTCCAACACAGCCGTCCACCACGTCTATCCAGACCGAGTCCGAAACCAGCTCCTCCTGCCCCGACCAGGGAATGGTGTAGAACGCCACGACCCGAAACGATGGCATCATGTCCGCCGTGACCCACAACCCAACGCTGGTCACCAGCTGGCCCGTCACGTCCTGACGAGCGGCGCTCACGATTTTACCCTTATTCAGCACCTGCAGGGGTTTTGGGGAAAATGTTCAGGAGTTTAATTCTAGTAGATTTGACTCCTGATTAAGATCGGAGCTAACGATTATCTAAGTAAATGATTGTTCTATCAATTTTTCTGAAGATTAACTGATTAATCAGATAACAAAAAGTGGCATGTTAATTTAACCACTTTAAACTTTTTAATAAACTATTAGAAATATGAATGTATAAAACATAATTCAACATTTTATTTGAACCAGGTTTAGATATAACTTTGCCAGGAGTTTTGACTAAAACATATTCACAGACAAAAGTGTTTCTACCTTAAATGCAAAATGTATGTTTTTGTTTGTTTGTTATTTTACAGTTTTGGCTTCATTACTGCTCTGAATATACCTACTGTTTTTTTTAGCATATGGCATTTTTGTTTTAGTCTGTATGCTCCAGTTATCGATTAATCAATTACTAAGTTAGCTGACGATTATTTCATTAATCGATTAATCACGATTAATCGTTTCAGCCCTACTCCTGATTGTTGTACTACTTGTGACATTTTGCTTGATCTCACCAGATATGTGATGTGTTTGATGGACTCTCTGTGTGACTGGTCAGATAAAGAGATGGAGAACTGCAGAGATAGTCTTTCTCCTACAGACACTCTGTTGGTTCCCGTGGAGATGTACAGGTAGTTCTGCTGCCCCCTGCTGGTTGTATAAGGGTGAAGCGTAATCTGCTGCTTGGCCTGCTGCTCCGGTCTCAGGTCAGCCTGCGCCGTCTCAGCCTGGAAATCAACAATCCCAGACGATAGAGGTCTTTTGCACAAACACTGGCGGGAGTGTGAAACGTGTGCATGTGTGTAGACATGCAAAAAGTTTCTAAATTGTGAGTTTTCATAATGTCAATCTATTTACATAGCACATAAAAACAACAAAGTTCTGTGCAATTCAATAAAGTGAAGCGAGACACAACAGTGAGAACAAGAGGAGGACAAATATACTCCCATAAACTCTCAGAATAAGAGATTTTTTAAACTCTGACTGGAATCAGCTGCAAAAGAATAAAAATGAGTCTGGAGCAAAGATTTTAAATTGTCAACAGCCTCAGCAGACATGGAAAGGAAACACCTTCCAAAGTTTAGGAGCACAAATTGCACCTCTGAATTTTAACTTAGGAACACCTAAGAGAAACTGGTTGGTTGATTGAAGAGATCTTCTGTGGATGCTAAGAAAACCACAGAGAAATAATTGGGCTAAATCTTTTAGAATCTTAAAAGTAAGCAATAAAATCTTGAAATCAAGCCAGAACCGGAGATTTGTGCTCACATCGTTTAGTATCTGTTAAAGACGAGCTGCTGCGTTTTGGCAGTGAAAAGACAGTTTACGTAGCCCAAAGTTCAAGATGCCACCATGACGTAACAGAGCTAATAACTGCCTGAATCTTTTTTTCAAGGTCTTTGACGGCGAGATACGACTTCACAAAAACACCAGACTGCAGCATTTATCCGTCATAACGCTATATTACCGCGCAGTTATACTCACAGTGAGAGTTTGAGGGAGTTGTACGTTGGGCATGTTGATGCTGGCTCTGGTGGTGCCTGATGAGACGGTCAGTGGTGCGTCCAGATGAGTCAGCTTGACCAAAACGTTACGGGCTGGCGAGTCGTCATGCTGGCTCACCTGAATCTGGAAGAGTTTATGAATGCTGTTAGGTTTTATTTTTTGTTAGTCAAAACTAAACAACCATTTCGAATAAGCAAAAACACAGAAGATGATTCTACATCCTTACTGTTAGGTCTAACGGTATTCCTGGTTTGAAGTACTTTGGCACGTCTTTAAAAGATAAGACATATGGAGACTCTACGATTTTAATCCCAGTCTTTTCTGCCTCGACCAGATCACTTCCTGGAAAGGAGAGAAACTGAGTCACACAAGAGCAAAGTTTAGCCATTAAACATGAAACCGAACTTCATTAACTCACCTTGTCTTTCAAATATATAATTTATACTATAACAAACTAAAGTACCTTACTGGAGTGTGATTTAATAGAGCAACACATTGTATTGAAAACTCAAGTTCACAAACTACCTCCTGCCAATTCATCTGTCACAGAACATCAAATCCGCAGGTTGTTTTCTTACCCGTCTTGGTGACCACAGAGGCTTTGACATAAACAGAGTTTCCCACTAAGCTCCTGATGTTGGGATAAGCTCTCCTGAGCTCCTGCATGCTCAGAGTGACAGTTCCTCCATCCAGCTGCAGGCATGAGAAGAAGAAAAACACTGTATTTCTACATTTCTAAAGTGTTAACTTCATAAAAACTAACACATCGTCTTCAGAAGGTTTTCCCTAGTGAACTAAAAGTCAAATACTTTAATTGCTTTGGACTTTTAAGACCTGCATCGTATTTCAGTTTATGGTGGAGATTAGATCTCAAATTGGTGAGAAATATGAAGAAAATGGGCAAGAAAACATCCATATCAACATCTAAGCAGGTAAGATGCTATATTTATGGATTGTGATAATTATTTTTTAAATATAGAGGTATAGGTTTTAAACTGTAAAGGTGTGGGAGCGCCTTCTAGAGCTGTGGCAAAAAAATAAATAAAGTATTGCCAAGTTCTCCCAGTTCTTTATTTTTTAGGTCATAAATACTTTCTTCTACATCCAATAGAGTATTAGGGCCATAGTAAGAAAAAATTTAAATAAAACAAAAAATTACAAAAATAAAGTCATAATATCAGGAGAATAAATTCATAAGAGAATAAAGTTATAATATTACGATGATAACGTCATATGAGAATAAAGGCGTAATAAAATGAGAATAAATTTATAGTATTAGGAGAATAAAGCTACATTACGTGAATAAAGTTGCAATATTACGACTATTCTCATAATACTACAACCTTATTCTTGTAATATTATGACTTTATTACCGTATGACTCGATTGTGTTAATATTATTTGATCAGTTGTTCAAAATTGATCAACTTCCTGTGCCACTTTCTGTGCAGATAAGAAACTGTACCGACTTTGTGTTTTGGTGGCGTGTTCATTATTTTCACATGAGACAGCTCAACTGATGTGAAAATAATATTTTCCTTTTGAAATATTTTACAAAAGGAAAATATTTCAACCAAAGAGAATAAAAATATGCATATGTATATTCAAAAACTGAACGCAGCAGGACAAACTTACGTCCGACACCTGCTTCACAGCAGGTAACCTCGTCATCTCTTGGTTGAGTTTCACTCCGAACACAACGTACGCCGTCCCCTGAACCGGCTCCCCGAACAAATACCTGAAAGTCAGTCACAAATCGGTTGTTTTGCTCACAGTTATTGTCTTGCTTTCCTGTTAGATTGGCCAGAGAGCCAATGAGGTTTGAGGTCCACCAACCTTGCAGAAATTTCTACAACCAGTTCGTCGTCATCCAGGCTGAGGAAGGACTTTCTAGGGGTCAGTGTAACGTTGAAGGCAGGGAGAACTTGAGCACAAAAATAATTACAGGTCAGCTGCTTGAACATATGACCTACACAAAAACTAAGTTACATCCATCTCCATGGATTTAGCCTCAGGTATTTGTGTATTTTTTTAAGATGTCTTGCCTTATGCATCCATAATTTGAAGTTTATGCTATTTGCTCATTCAGAAGTCAGACACTATAATCATCACTGCTCCCAATAAAGTCAATACGTTTTTACACAAATGCTGGTATTTGCACAGTTTTACTCCTTTTAACCACCGTGTCCAGTGGTACTGTGTATTTGTTTTCCACTGTTTTTATTTTTCATATAATGTAAAATGTCTGTTGTCTTTTCACTGCACAAATACAAACGCACATTATGTACATTTTAAAAAATAATAATCTTTCTCAGTTGTACATCCCTTGGATCGGTGTATGCTATTTCTGATAACTGTATGATATTTTAATGTTACAATGTTGCACATTATATTATTATTTTTTTGTGTTTTTTATATATTTACCACTTTTGATATTTGTGTGTGCCTATACACACCTCTACATTGCTGTTAAACTTGAATTCCCCCATTGTGGGTCAATGAAGGATATTTCTATTCTATTCTCTGTTACATTACTTACTGTAGGCACCTTTCTTATGCTTAAATGATTCATATTTCATAATGAAGGATTAGCCATTTTCTTTGGAGAAGGTACCATTGCTAAAAATTTATTTAAAAACGTGCAAAACCAACTTTCCTGCGGTACTAGCACAATGCTAATGAGGAGTGAGGCAAATGTAACGGGAGGTTGTCCCATCAGACCGTCAGTTTCAGAAACGACACAGAAAAGAAACCCGGCATCAGTGCGACCCCACCGGACTGCACACAGAGTAAAAAACCTGTGGCGTCCTAATGACCTCGTTTCCTAAGACCGTTGGAGGATTTCAGCAAATATTAAAATCTAAAGCTTAAGATTTCAGGCTCATTTCTAGTAGAACATCAAGGAAACAACATAGATTAAGATTCTAGAAGAGAACAGCACATAAAACCATGATGAATGTTGTGAAACTTTGTCAGATTTACTTCCCCTACCATATTTCTTCACCTCGAAACGGGAGGTGAAAGCGTTCTGCTGCCAGTGGTCAAACTTTGCCGTCAACAGCCATGTTCCTTCACTGTAACAGAGACACATTACAGAAAGTCTGTAAAATCAAAGGCAAAAATGTCCTTAGGTTGAAAAAAACAGTTTAATAATTTATAAACTAAATAGAATTTAAACGGTGATACTTTTGTGAAATCAACTGATGTGATAAGCATGAGGAAACTACTGCTTTAATCAAAATACCTTTATTATGTGGTTATAATGTCAAGAAACTTTTACTCAGTGATAATCATTAATTTCCGATTTTGTTGAGCCTGAAATGTCAAAATGGGAAAGACAGTAGAACATGCTGATCTAAAGCTAGAACAACTTTTAGAAAACTGAAATCAATGGAAATCATGACAAAAAATGGATGTGGAAGACACTGAAGAATTGAATTGGAGGTTAGAGAAACTGCAGTGCTCACTGTCTTTACTAAAAGATCACATTTCTTAAATTGCATTTTGCCAAAGCGAGTTATTGCCTTCTAGATGTTCATCATGGCATTTATCCACACTGCACAACTTAAAGGAGGTCAGGTGACGACCGTAACTGAAACTAGTCGGAAAAGTTTCACCGCCTGGCAAACAGATGGAAACCTGGACCTAACAGACCTTTCTGTTACGTCAAGGACATACCTTAGAGAAATAGACAATCATACTACTCCCACTTTCAAGGCAAACACAATGTGTTAACTATGGACAAAAAGTCTAATTTAAATGTAGCAAGAAACAACGAACATCAAGATTTTCTATTTTATCTTTCTGGTGAGTATAAAAAGGAAAAGGTTTAAGAGTAAAACCTCAGGCTTTGACGAAAACCTTCAGCTTTCTTTAAAAGTCATGTCTGACTTTTTTCATTTTTAAAATCTTTTTGCAATGCTACAAAAAAGTCTATACTTTTAATCTGACCCTTGACCTTAACAGATTAGAGCAGGCTAATGAAGAACGAGCCAAACAAACACGCTCATCTTACTTGACGACGTCAGACAGAGGGAAGGAATCGGCGAAGACGCCCTGAGTGGGTCGGGTCCTGGAGATCTGACTGACCACCACCCCGTCTGGATTCTAACACACAAAGTTCAACATTTGTGTTAAATGACTGTTGGGTCTCGTGGTTGATACGTTTGACAAGCACCAGATCTTAAATTTTTAAAAAAACTAAATGGAGGTCTCTGGTTTAGAGAAAATCTTTCTTTAATCTCTGTATTTACAGCAGAACTTTATATGTAAAGTATTTGGTCTAGCAGGTGTTACCTGAACGTCTATAGCGATGGGGCTGTTCAAGGCCTTAAAGAACGGAGAAGACACAAAGGTTCGGAAACGAACTGGTAAAGACAGCAAATAAAAGATTTATAGTTTCAAGTACACACACAACCTAACATCTTACACAGTTGGAGATATGATTTGACTGTTTCTTGAATGAGTTTTTTTCATCTGTTCTGTTCTCACCGGTGTCTCCGGGCTTGTAGATGGGTTTGTCGGTTTGGACGAAGATGTAGCCAGAATGAAAAGACACCATCAGCACTCGCTCCATCGAGTGATGACTCCCAAAGTTCACTTGCAGATGAACAAACTTGTTCCTTTTCTCCTCGCGATTCAAGAGCGCGGATGAAAGCTGCGACAACCAGAAGGTTTACAATTCCCAACAGTTTGTGGATTATTAGATTGATTTTGCTTATTTGTACTGGTATTATAGAGAAACTATGCAGACAACGTTCAAAACGTGGCTTATTGAAAACAACGTGGGCCAGTATTTGTTTAGTTAGATTGGTGTGTCAAACTCCAGTCCTGGACGGCCGGTGTCCTGCAACTTTTAGATGTGTCTCTGCTGCACCACCTGAATAGAGTAATTAGGCCATTAAGGCTCTGGAGATCTGATCTACACAAGAAGGAGGTAATTAAGCCATTTCATTCCAGCGTTTTGTACCTGTGGCACATCTAAGAACTGCAGGACAGCGGCCCTTGAGGACTGGAGTTTGACACCTGTAGAACCTGTGTACCATGGGGAAACTGTGCAACATATTTGACCTCTATGCTCTTGAGAACATGGAAGCCATTTTCCTGATTGAGTGTGGCCGTCTCCTGGAGGAGCGTAACGCTTTTGGTGAAGTCCTGGATGACGATGGAGGCAATGAGAGGAGAGGACAAGCCGTCTGCCTGTAAGTAGATGTTTTCCTCGGTGTCGGTCCTCAGGATGTCGGGAGCCACCAGAGTGAACCTTCGGGGAAAACACCACAGCATTATACAGGTACATGAGCGTGTTGGCTACAGGCAACAATACTGCTGGTGAAAAATGAAGTTAGCATTTTTATTAAGTTTTTCAGCACAGACATGAATATAGTGCTCTAAAAATTCTCAGGCTGTTTTTTTTTTTATATACACCCTTAATGATGGATTAAGCTGGCTTTGTAGTTGACATCATGAACTGGGCACGCGAGGCGCACTGTGCACCCAAAGGTCCAAATTATGATACCTGCTCGCAAACCTTCGATTTTTTGTAACTTTTAACATAAAAAAAAACAAACAAAAACAAAAAAACACGGTGGACCGCTGGTAAGTAGCTCTAGAACCCCTACCACCGGGTTTAGCAGGCTTTCTGGGGGAAAAACAAATTACCAGTACTTTTTGGATACATGGTGCATTACTCTATTTGCAATGAATATTCCAGCCCTATTTTTCTGGTTTCAGTACAGAAATATATCAAATTTGTGATGGGATTCTAAGATATTCAAATTACCCGTACTGCAACTGTGAATACCAGAATTGTTGTAAAGATTTTTTCCCATTGGGTTTGGTCAAAACATTAGAATGTGTGAATTAGAATCAAGAGATACGATTCAGAATCGTGTTAGCGTTACAAATTCATTCATTTGTTGGGTTGTGTACTCTAATGTAACAGTACCTCGGTGAAGAATCAATGGTTTTCTCTAGTACACTGCAAATAAATGGGACAAAGAGTCATTTCAGGCATGACAAAATTGAATGATGGGAAAAATAAAGAACATGTTGTACTGTACAAATGTGCAGTAAACTAAACTAAAATTTGTTTAGTTTTTAATACGTCAATCAATAAGCAAGTCTTTAACTGGAAGAAGCTGGTCTAACATGAATATTAATCAGATATTGCAAACATAGCCTTATCGCTCATAGTGTTGTTGATATTTTTATTGTAATAATGATGGTACAGGTATTAAAATCTTGTGTTACAATAATACCACCTTTGATTACTTACTCATGGAGCTCCAAGTATTTGTCAAACGTCATACCTCTGGAGGTAAAGATCAGAAATATTACCTGAAGCTTTCAGAAGTCAATGTTGAAACCATTCACACAGCTTAATATCATCAAACACACTGTACCTGCCAGGCCAGGAGCTGCAACACACAACATTTTGGTTAGCTATTCAAATTTTGATGATATGAACAGCAGAAATTCCTCTGGAATACAAATCTCACCGTCTTCTGTTACTGCCAAAAATCTGTCCATCAGAATTACAGAACAGAAGGAGGAATAAAATGTTTTGCAGCTTCCATGGAAACATGTTGATCGTCTCGGAGGTTTCCGTGGACTGGGATCAAATATACAGTCATGGAGATGTTGCGGTGACGGGAGTCCGATCGATTATGAACAAACAGAAAAACAAACAAGGAGCAGCCTTTGAGCTTGGCCAAAGGGTCAGAGGTCCAATGTGGAGAAGAGAAATTTTAGCGATTACAAAATACTCATTTTAACAGATTAGTTCCTCTATCGACACATCCGGTGTTTTACAAAACAAAACAACGGAAACGCAAATGACTCATACTCAAACATCTCCATGATGTTTAAACAGAACTTACTGTTGGTTTATGTGTCATACAGGCTGAAAATGAAAGTGTCTCACTTGTTACTGGAAAAGAAGAAAAAACAAGAACACAGAAACTCTTAATCTTACTGTTCTAAATGACCCTGCCACTACAAACAGCGTGTTTTTGTAATTTCTTTTAGAAAAGGTACTTAATCATTAGTGGTTTTTATATTAAAAGGCAACATTTATTGTTACTGTGCTGAAATAAAACAACAACTTCAGATTCTGAAGATATTTTAGTCTTAAAGTTAAATTTAGCTCTGCTAGCCCCTCTGAACACCTACAAATAATTTTGCTTATCAGATTACATTTATTACCATTTAAACAGCTGATGACCCCATATTTCGTCCATAGCTCATCTAAACTTTATTAAAATTGCTAGAAAACATCATTATCATGAGAAAACGTATCTGCTGGCTGTAAAAATACAGCAAAGTTCAGATTCACAATGAAAATTGTCATTTTAAACATTAATAGACCTAAAAATATACAACAAAAATTTAAATGGTGAAGCAAATTTATGCCAGTTTTAAAAAGAGTCAACATGGCAGGACCTCACTGCAAGGAGGGAAACCAAGGTGAACAATATTTTAATGGTTGTCAGACAGATAATACATGTAAAACATTCCCAGATCCATTCTGAGGCCATGACAAATGCATTCAGCTGATGACAAAAAATATTTAACGTATAATTCCAGAGCATACTGTACCTGAAAACACTAGTATTGATTTTGCATCATGCTACAACAGGTTGCCTCAATTCTCATAAGCACTTACATTTTTTCTGGAATCAGAAAATGTAGCATTTAGGTTATTAAGCAACATCGAAGTCAAGAGTCAGAATCTGAGTCGCTGTAGTCGGCAACCAGTGACGTGATTCCTACAGAACTTTTGTTTTTTTCTTTCTCCTTCCCACAATCCACAGTATCAATCAGCCTTTGATCTGTTTCCTTTGCAATTTTGGCAACCAGCTCATTGGAATTAGTGTGATTTTTCTCTAGTCCTAGTGGAGATCCAACACCTTGAGGTTTTTCTGTCTGCGTTAGCGGTTCTTCTTCACATGTATGGACTTCCTGCTGAGACGTTCCCTGGGTTCTGGTGGCACACTGTTCGTTTTTAGCTCCAGATCCGTTGGAGCGTCTGCGAATTAAAGGGCTCTGGGAGGAACCCAGGGCTTTGGCCACAGCTGCTTCTTTCCCCTGCAGGCTTAGCTTATGGAGCAGGCTTCCTGCAGCGCCCCCCGCTGGAGAGGAGGAGGTATTGAACCACGAACGAGAGGAGATCTCTTTCCGCTTGCTGTGCCGTTTGTCCTCATAAGCTTTAAAATAAAATAAAAGTAAAAAGTAACATTTTACCCATTAGATTACATTCATTTTTTTATACACGTGAACCAAAAAGCTTTATGTATAGTTATAGAACTGCATCAAAATTATACATTAAGTGTATTTCTTTGCTAATTCTACTGTTTTCTGTGAATGTTTATAGGACATATTGCTTGGACTAATAAAATAGTGCCTTGTAATACACTTGAACACATAAATATGCAGTTAAAACCAGAAATGTACCAAAATTGTTTCTGTTTGCTAAATGGCATAATAATGAACAAAAAAATATGTCAGATTTATTTATTAATGTCTTCAAAATCAGAAGCTTATTTAGCAAATGATTACTATTAGCTAAGAAATTATGAAAAGAACAGATGATGATGTCATGGCTTTGGAAAATAGGTGGGTGTATCTTTTTATTTGGTGAATAATAAGTTCTAGTTTTGGATGTATAACATGTATGAGGATGTTTATAATGTCGACATAAAATTAATTTAGCTAAGCAGGTAATTTAAGCTTTAAACAAAAGATGGAAAATGAATTATAAACATATTTGTGAATTATTTAAAGAGAGAGAGTTTATTTCTGTATGTGGCACTTACAGTCGGGTGTTTGGTACGTTAGCAGTCCTGCCAATTTTTTGTCCTCTTCTTTCTCTGGCAGTAGTGGTATGGATAAGTTTGCCCTCATCTTTACAGCGTTATCTTTCTCCTCCTGTTCAGCCAGAACTTTCTTCTCTACCTGAATTGTCAAATAAATAAAAATCTTATTTTAAAATGGAACACACCTAAAAAAAGAAAACAACACATCTGTAGTGGACACTTATGGGAAATCAAATTTAGCTTTATAATAATTCCAGAGTTCTTGTGCCAAGGTTAGCATGATACCATTACTACATGCAATTATTGATACAGGGGAGAAAAGCAAAATTGCTATATCTTTAAATAAACATGAAATAAATATGAAAATACGTATGAATCAGAAATGAATACTAACTATAGGACTCATAGGTAAACAGATGTAGAAATACAATGCTTTTATATGTACAAGCAATCTTTTTTCTGAAAATAATAAACTTTTTCATCTTTAACATCTTTTGCATTTAGTTTAAAGAGAAAGTAAAAGAGCTAACGTCTTACTCTGAACTTCCTGCGGAGGGAGCTGTTGAGCTGAAAGTCATCCTTCCAGCCTGCCTGATAGTCCTGGATTTCAGACAGAGAAGGCAGAGCCTTTGTGAGCTTCTCTTTGTCTTTCCCGCCGTGATCCAGTTTGTACATGGCGTCCGTCTCCAGCTTTTCCTTCTCTTCCCGTTCTGCTCCGAGAGGACGCAAGAATGAACCGATCACAACAGGGCAAAACACATGTACAGGCAACAATGGGAGCAAAACTATAGGTGAAGACAAATCTTCTACCCGTGGTGAGGATCTGTTCGTTTTCAGCCATGTCCCAGCGCTCCTCCTTCCTGCGCGCTCCGCTCACGATCACGTAGTCGCAAGTCGCAGGATCCGTCTGCATCTCGATGTAGTTGACGCACAGATGACACTTCATCCTAAACCTACATGTGAGAACAGAAAGAAGCATTTTTTATTATTTAAAAACAGATTTTTTGTCAAAAACTAAACTTTATAAAGTATGCCTGGTGCTTTTTTCTTTTTACCTATAGATTGGCGTGGTGTAGTAATTCCCCACTTTCTTCTTCTCGGCATTGTAACGCACGCCTGTGCAAAACACATCGCTTGGCTTATAAAAACAAAAAGATGGTGCATTTGACTGAAGAACTGTGCTTTAGTTTTTTCACTTCAGCTTACCCATGCCAATGTGATTCTTGCAGCCATCACACCAGATGTTGTAGGGCATTTCAAACCTTGACAGACAAAAACAGTCAGGTAAAAATCAAACAAACAATCTGGCTGAATGTTACATATATTAAAACATGTTCTGATTTGTAAAAATCCCCATGTAGTGTAAATCTGTTGTCATTGTAATAACGCTGAACTGAAATATCATTACTTGAGTTGAACTAAATGGGCGTGACTTTGAGAGGCTCTGCTGCAGGAAGTAACATCACTTCCCTTCACTCATCATGGCTGACTCAAGAGTACACTACTACAGCTGTGTGAATAATGATCTGGCTGATTGTATCGGACTCTTTGTGGTACTTTGCACGTCTAGAACTTTCTAGTAATTACTTTTACTCTGTTTTTATTTTTGCTATTTTATTTTAGAGTTGCTTGGGCAAAAATAATTTTCCTACAGGGCTCTAAAAAGTCATCTCAATCTTGACCGTATCAGCAAATACTAAAGGAAGAAAGTCTTGAAAATTAAAATACAAGATAATACTGCAACATCAATTCACTTTCTTGGTGTTGTACTGACCTGATAATGAGGATACCCTGGGACAGTTTCCTCGCCCTCTCCCGCAGGGCATGAGTTTTATGGTAGCCATTGAGGGAGCCATGCTAAAAACAAAGAATGGCAAAAGAGGTAAGTGTAGAGCACTAAAACGTCTGGACAACAACTGGCAGGTCAGACATTCACCTTGGCTGGATCGAAATCCGGAGGGTAGTATTTGTTGGTTCCTTTTCTTTCACCCTGTCAGGGAACAAGCGGGTCAATAAAGGAGAGCAAATTTCATACTGAAACAGACAAAGATCTAAAAACAAATGAAGAGGACAGCATCTTATCTCGTTATTTAAAGACTCAAAAACATAGGAGATAGCAGATAAAATACAGACTTTAACACATGGTAAACTTTATAGAAACATAGAAGAAAAAAACAACGTCAACTTCAGTCAAGTTCAGCATCTTCATTCATTTTTCATTAAGATTAAATGTTTTATTCTGAGTTGTTGTTTTTTTTTTAGCAAATTTGTCAAATTAAATGGATCAATACAGATACAAGCAAATTATAAACAGTTCATCTTACCATAGTGACAGCTGGAGATCAGCACTTTGGTCCTTTAAACATAAAACAGGGAAATTGTGTTACAGACAAAAAGTCATGCTCAGTTTATAAATAGGCTTTTAAATGAAGTTGAGGCTTTATTTGGCTTTTCAGCCTGTAACTGTGAAGCATTTCCTAAGTCATGGCATTAACACCACAACCCCCTTTCATATAAACCTAGATCCATATTAAAGGTGTTATATTTATTTTTAACTCTATGCCTTTTTACTAAAATATCTGCTTGTAATAGCACCACCAAAGACTCTCAATCTGTAACGCCTAAGCAGCCCTGACGAAACTAACACCAGACCTGCACGGTTTTCAGTGACATCAATTTTAAGCGCTGATTTTATCGTTAATATCTAAGAACCAGGTAAAAGTGAGCCAACGTTAGCAGCAGTTAGCTAGTTTTCTAACGTGCGTATTCTTTACATGCAAATATAAAAGGTCAGATAAACATAGAATAACTTAAGAGCATCACTAAGTAGGTTCTGGTTGTTAAGTAAACTCATACTGAGACTAACTGTACACCTGAGACATTAAAATATACTTACAGGTTGTGTTTTAGCAACACAGCTAAAAAAAAAACACACAACAAACGTCAGAGTCCTACGTCATTTCCGTGCCCCGTCGGATGTTACGTCGTATTTAGCCGGAAATACCGCCGTCCGACAGTGAAGCGTGTCTCCAGCCTCGGCGTCTTTTGTTACTTGAAAATGGAAACCAAAACAGAGCCGCACAAGCGGTTCTTCTGCTCGTTTCCGAACTGCTCGGCTGCTTACAACAGACAGTGGAAGCTGGACGCCCACTTGTGTAAACACACGGGACTTCGGCCGCACTCGTGTCAACACGAGGGCTGCCGAAAGTCCTTCTGCACGCCTTACCACCTGGCCCGGCACGAGCTCGTCCACAGCGGGGAGAAGCCCTTCCGCTGCTCCGAGGACGGCTGCGCGGAGGCTTTCACCACGAGCGCCAACCGGAGCAGACACGTCAGCCGCGCGCACGCTCACGAGCAGAAGAAATACGCCTGCACGTTCCAGGGCTGCGGCCAGGAGTTCAAGAAGAACAAGCAGCTGAGGGTCCATATGTGCGAGCAGCATACGCTGCTGCCGCCCTACCAGTGCGCCCACGATGGCTGCCAGATGCGGTTCTCCAGCCCCAGTAAGCTGAAGCGGCACGAGAAGGTCCACAGAGGTTACCCCTGCGCGGAGGAGGGCTGTCCGTTCACAGGGAAGACCTGGACGGACCTGCTGAAGCACAGGAAGGAACAGCACAGGGTTGTTCTGACGTGCGAGCACTGCAGCAAGGTGTTCAGGGACTCCTGGTTCCTCCGGCAGCACCAGCGTGTCCACGCCGACACCCGGGTCGTCTACAAGTGCCCCAGAGAGGGCTGTGAACGCTCCTACACCACCATGTTCAACCTGCAGAGCCACGTCGGCTCCTTCCACGAGAACCTGCGCCCCTTCGTCTGCACGCATGACGGCTGCGGGAGGGCTTTCACCATGAAGCGCAGCCTCCAGCGTCACAGTGTGGTCCACGACCCGGAGGGCAGGAAGCCGAAGAAGAGCAGACCAAAGAGGTCCATCGCGTCCAGACTGAGCGGCTACAGAGAAGCGAAGAGGGTGGTGTGTGAAAAGCAACCTGAGCCGAAGCGTGGGCTCTGCCAAGACAAAACGGAGCAGCCCGGTTCCGTTGTGTTGGTGTCCCTCTTGCAGGACACGTCTTTGTTGTGTGAGCCTACCGTGGACACTCATGAACTCACAAATGTAGTGAACCCTCCTTTATCAGTGTAGGCTTCAGAGACAGTATTCATGTCAGCACTGTAAGAACAGAAGGGACCTAACAGGAGAGTTTGGGGGGTTTAAGTTCATGTCGCACTGTCATTGAGAGAAGATATGAAAGATTTGACACAGTTTAACATCTCCTACGTTGCATTATCTCTGTATCCACCTGGTGTTCAGAGGAAAATGAGGCTGGACCTCATTCCTTCTGCTACTGGGAATGTCTTTCTACGTCTGTGTCCTTTTTCTCTGAAAAGAATTAAAAGCAAATTCTGGCTTATATGTTTCTTTCTTCAGGTTCTTTATGTAAGCTTGCCTTTTGGTAGCGAGAGCCACTTTTTTTTTCTTTTGTTTTGCATTCTCATAAATACATCAGATTTATATATTATTACTATTCTAGCCAATAAGCTGATCTTGAAAATCAGCAAAAATGTCCAAGAATTTCCCCTTTAGTGAAGAAATTAAACTTAAACTATGTTTTGTTTTTACTCTTCCTAATGAGACTTTATATATGTATATTTAAATACATCATGGCTGCACAATATATGTTAAACTTAATGTTTTTGTTGCCTTAGTAACACTAATAAAGCTAAGGTGTTGCAGTAAATGTTAGCCACTTCTAAAGGTATAAATCAGGCTGTCAGTATTTAATATAGAAAAATAATAAGTCATAGACTACAATCAATAGCACCACATTGTGCACATGAAAATCATGATTGTCATTGCTTCCTGTGGCTGTACTGAACACTGGAATCTATGTGCAATAACCCAAAAGCAGCAGAACATTCATATTTCAAAACGCTCAGCAACCTTATTCTATATTGCATGTTCTTCTTATGTAATACAGAATCAGACTCGCAGCAGGCATGATCTCCATTAGGAGATTCTTAAAGGATTTCTGACAATAGATGCAAATCTAAAAATGCTATGGGGTTGAAAAAATGATGTATTTCATTCTTCGTTGGGGAGTATTATACTGCATCTCTTCTGATTCTGATTATCATTTACTGTTTGTGTTTTTAAGCCAAATTCTGTTTCTGTTGACATTGAGTTGACTGGAGATTCTTACAGTGTGACAACCTTTAGTTGAAATAGTAATATAGTTACACAATGACTCAAAAAAGCATAGCGTATCTAACTGCATTTATCTACAACAAAAAGGCAATTATGTAATTTTATTTATAGAAATAAGCAACAACATACGATAAACACCTGCTGAATGCATTGTTTTAAAGTAAATGTGGTTGTTAAGCTAAATTTGATGGCTTTTTGCATTCCGATCTTCACTCAATCCTGGAAGCAAAATGAGCTGCTAATAGCTAATTCATTAATCAAGCTATCTCTGTGTGACAGGATTGATTTACAGTAGCATTCAGTCTTGCAACATATCTGAAAAAGCCTCTGACTGAAGACTGTTGCAGAGTCACGACATGCTAACAGCTCAGTTTCCAACCAGCAGAGACGATATTCCACAGCAGCATGTCCTGGGTGATGACTTCAGTTGTTGCCAAGCGCTGCTAATCCATCTCCTTTGCTTTTGCTGCTCTTCTGTTTTTTAACTACACTTAGAATGAAAACCCACAATGATAGAAAAGCAACAAGAGTAGTGAATAAATATAACTCCTCTACTTTAGTGCAGTAAAACTCTCATCTAGAATATCCAAGATCATTACGCCAGCAGACATTTACAGCCAACGTGACACTACTCCTTGACCTCCATCTGCCGGCGCTCTCTTCAACCGGAGTGCGATTGTATCCCTGAGCTATCACCTGATCCACGGTGAAAGCTGGAGCACAAACCTGCACATTCCTCCTCTTCGTGACAAACGGTCGAGCGTCTCGGCTCTGACCAGCTGATTTACAGCGTAAACAGGAGTCGCTCCGTGCAAGTTTGAGATTCCAAGGCTAAGTCCTCCGTGAATATTTCCACTTACTGGAAATACTGCTTCCCCACATTCCTGCCCCCTTTTCAGCTCAGACGGCCCCTATATGGGCTGACTGTCCGACCAGCTCAAGTCAGGAATGTACAGCACACCCCTTTTAATTGGTGTTGTGTCATCCTCCATGCCAAATGCTGGCTTACCTTTTCAAAATGGCTGCTGAAGTCATGACACCTACAGTAAGGGCGTTGGATACAGATGTTTCTTACAAACACTAGTCACAAAGTGACCGCTTACAGTAAAACCGACAAACCAGTGGTAGTTTTTAGATATTAAGTGTTTCATGCTTATTTTTGATGCTCTAACATATTTGGTTTGCCGTAGCAAGCGAAGTTTATTCTTCAGCTTTATTATCATTTTCCCTTAGATCCATTTTCTTTCAACTCTAAGCACAAACATGGTAAGGTTTGTTTTTGATGAAGCAGATAAATTACCCACATCAGGTTGAAAAAATACCCACTAGTGAACATATTTATCTAAAATACACAAACTAAATACTTAGCATTCAATTACAATTACACATACATTGAATATATGACAATGAATACAGTTTCATATAAATTGTCAATGAGAAAAAATAATATTTTCTAAGTTTGTGAAGTAGAGCAATTAAGCAAAAACTGTTCATTAAAGAAGAGGATTTGTCTTTAGAAAGTGACATCAGCAACATACATACACATTTTTTTAATTTTTAATATTCTTTTTGCATGTTTTCCATGTTATGAAGTTGGTACTAAAATGGGTTAAACATTTGGGACAACTTTTCCTTTGCTTGTGGGGGGTTTCTGTGTGTATGGATGTTAGCATTTAATGGTAGTGAACTAGTTAGAGCTTCAAAATGGAAACATAAGAGATAAAATAAGTAATTTATTAGAAACAATACTTGAACTCTACTTCGCCAGTCGATGCAAAGTTGAAGAATATTCCCCTAAATCATCTGCAAATAAATCTGATTTTCATAACTTTTGTCTTTGACGACGCTGATGCCTTATGCTTTTGTAAATAAAAATTGAGAGGTCAGTCTTTGTATATATAAATGAAAACAGAACAAGATTTTTTATTGTTGTTTTATTTAACCTTTGTTCTCATGCTACTGTAAGTGCATAACACCTCTAGGGTATGCTGATGTGCTGACAGTATGTCGGTAATTGATAACCTGCGAAATGCTGTCAACTGTTTCAGCCTTTTCTCTCTTTCCGACAGTTCCGGAAAGTCTTGCTACATTCTTCCCATTCCTCTTTTCTGACTATGCTGAATTCCAGACCAGTCCCTCAGACTATAATCCAGAGGGATTTCTTTATCTCCACTGTATTTCTCCCATCACCTCCTCTGGCTTCCCTTTGTCTTCTTATCTGCCACTCTGCCTTAATTCTTCTGTATCCCTGGGAATGTGAATATGTCTGGTCCTCTGCCACTTTGTCTTTATTTTCCATTTTTAGTGAAAGAAAAAGCAGCAACAATTGCTCACGACTGCATTTGTTTAATGTGTGTAAATTTAATATACGTTTCCAGATCGCAGAGTAATTGATCAGCTCTGAAAAGCTGAAACCAGAACCAAATAAAACAACACCTACATCTATTATTTTTTTTACTGTCTGAAGTTTAAACCAAACTTCTCTCTTCTTTTTTTTTAGATCAATTAGAATTACCAAAATGATGTTGATTTGTTAAATATTGCATGCTAATGGCATGGAAATGATAGAGAATTTTGCACTCAATAACCTGAGCTAGAAAAATCACACTGATGTTAAAGAAAAGTAACTCAATAATAGAACCCTGAGGTACCCCACATTTGATCTCTTTTTGCTTTGATTTATTATTACAAAATTGTCTAAGATAGTCCCTCTCTGTCAAACATCATCTAAACTACTTTTAGTACCAGACAATTCAAACAGCTCCAGCTAGGTCTCATTATTCTACCATGTTGCTCTGATTGGTGAAAATGGCTTTATGGAGGGCATCCACTATCTGGAACAGGTGTCCATTTTTGTAAACTTCCCTTGCCATCCAACCCCAAATGTTCTCAAATGGATTTAGATGAGGGGAACAAAAGAGTGATGCTATTTCTACAGAGGAAATCCTTTGTCAGGCGGGCTTTGCCTGACAACACAACTTGAAGCTCCACTGTCCCATTGCAGGAAAAAGTCCCCTAGTGATCAGGGTTGCGCCTCCTCCACTGTGCCATGTAGAAAACATCTCAGGTGTGATCTCCTTGTCATGCTGGTAACATTGCAAGACATCAAGACCATCAGGATTGCATTTTTTAAAATCATATAATAGAACTTTCTTCCATTTTTCAATGTCCCACATTTAGACACTCGTTCAAACTCTAACTGCGATTTTGCCATTGAAGGAGACGAGACCTTTTGAAGATGTTTTCTGTTTTTAAAATTCTTCTATCACAGATGGTCATGGGGCTGCAGTTGGCACCAGTGACAAGATTAATGTCTCTGGTGTCAAATGATGGTTTTTGGGGTCCATCATTTGACACTTTTGTTCAATAGCAATCAGAATCTTTTAGTTTCAAATGTCCGTCTCTTTCAACGACACTCAAAGAGAGAAATCGTTTTTGCCTTTGCCATCGGAGTAATGTATCACTATCTGGATACATTACAGAAAATGACACTAAATCCAAATTTTTGCAAATATCTGGGTTTTAAATGCTGTAGGCTTAAACTGTAGGCTGATGAACAACCTATTTCACTTGGTTGCTTGCAATAACTTGCTTCCCCCCCCAACTTCTACGTATTTATTGGTTAGCGTTACACTCTACTGGCCTCAACAAAGATGGCGACCTACGACCAGCTGAAGCTTAGCAGCTTTATTAGAAAACAATGCTATTACTCCTGATTTTATTATTTTTGTGAGGACGCTCAGACAGAATGTGTGTTTCAGTTAGCGGCTCTCATGGTCACAGATGCTGACCGTCATGGACGAAGCAGCCGCTGAAGCTGGCTTTCGATTGCGGCTACTTAAAAAAAAATGTGGCTGATGTTGAGACCATTTTTCATCTGGTCTTAGCATTTTGATCAGGAGTATAACGTTCCGAATATCAAAAGTTCACCTCCAAACTCAGGTCCAGTTCCTACTTTTGGATATATTGTCTACTTGAGCTAATGTGTGATTTTGGATGTGGTGAGAAGAAACTAAAGAGTAACTTTTATTGGAGAGTTTGAGTAATCTTCTACTTGTTTGCACACCTGTTCCATTTTCACCAAATCGTTTATCATATGCAAGCTCAAAACTATCATCCTGAAAAGAAGTACTAAAATTCTTTGCAGTAAATTTTGGTCGCTAGTTCTATTTTAGGATTTAGGGATAATTCCTTAGTAAATCACATCAATGGAGTTGTAATTGATGAGCCTGTTTAAAAATCATAAATATGGTAAGAGCTTTATTGGACATGCTGCGTTTGTCTAAAGAATTCTAACAGAAGAAGCCAGGAATTATGTGCTTAAAAATACAGCACTGAATAAAGTCCCTGCACTGTAATAAAATTTGCATATTTTGAATTTTACCAGTTTTTTTAATAAACTCTGTTCTTTTATTTTTGATTCTATGCATTCCACATTTTGCTGTTTGTGTGGGGTTGTGTCCATGTGTGCATGGCTTTCACAGAAATGTGGTGCTGTGACTAAATCGTCTTTATTTCACGTTTCCTCCATCTGAGGGACGTTGCTCCAAACGTTTTGTACTGCATTCAGATCCGACTAAGCCAAGTTGCCATTTTTTTTTTCCAGAGAAAGCAGCTCTTCTCCTGCTTTACCTTCTAGCAGGCCGTAGATGTGCAGTATTTTTCTGAACATTAACCAAGGGAAGCAAGGCATGTTCAGCCTAACCGGAAACTCTTGTGTCTTGCAGCTTCTCTGACCATTAGGTGAAGATGCAGGGACATCCACTGCTGATTTTGGATCATTTGAACTCACGAATAATGTTTTTTACTCTAGAATGAGCAACATTTTTGTCTTATAAATCCTCCCAGATTGACAGACAGCAGCAGCTCTCCTAACTTTGGCATGAAAAGATTAATTAGACTCAGAAAAAAGGGTATTTTCTAAAAGAAAAAAACATTATTCAGAGCAGTAAAGAGCCTAAGCTGTACAAAACATTATACATTTTGCAATTTAAGGTAAAAACATCTTTGTCTGTAAATATGTTTTAACCAAAACTCCTCTGGTGTTTTAGCTTCCCCTGGTCCAGATTCACTAATTCACCAATAAAGAAATGATATGTTATTGCATTCTAGGCAATAACATGTTTGAATTGTCTGTTTATTGCATCCATCCATCCATTTTCTTTACACCCTCGTCCCTAATGGGGTTGGGAGGTGCTGTTCTATCTCCAGCTACGTTCCGGGCGAGAGGCGGGGTACATCCTGGACAGGTCGCCAGTCTGTCGCAGGGCAATGCAGAGACAAACAGGACAAACAACCACACACACACTCACACATAGGGAGAATTTAGAAAGACCAATTAACCTGACAGTCATGCTTTTATTGCATATTTTAACATATTTGTTACTTTGTGTAAAAAAGACTTACCTGATTAAATGAAAAAATATACCCTGCATTTTATGTTCATGTCTGTAAAAAAGATCAAAAATAAAGTGTACTTCTGAATCATTCTGGTGTACCTCATAAAGACCCCCCTAGAAATCAAAGTGTGTGGAATAATCCAAGGAATTGTACAAGTATGGATGGTTCTAAATGTTCTGGTTAGGCGTCACAGTGAGCATGTAATCATCAAAATACATTTTCTGAGTAAAACAACAATAAAAAATAAATCAACCGGTCTTTCTTCTCTGTCTGAATGACTTGGTTTGCTCTGCGCCTTCGTGATTTAGACGGGGCTCCGATATGCATTTTTCTTTCAATCTCTGAATTCCACTTGCTGCCCGTTTGGGCCCTGCAACCATTGCATAATACATATTCTACATGTCAGCCACACATTGCTGGTGAAATCCCTCAATTTATGGACCAGCTCAAGAGGAGTCACCCATTGAGGAATTCCTCCTGCACCAGGCCATGTTCTAATTATAAAACTCTGATTCTTCTTTCTTTTTTTTATTGCTCGACCTTTTGATGTCCTTCCCTCTGACCCCTGGATTTAGCATGTAGACTGGGATTAGAGACAAAAAGCAGACTTTACCACAGCTAATTCCACAATAACTCAGTGGGGCTTTTAGCAAACGTGTTTTTGTTTTCACGTTTCCTATACTCGTAATTTTTTAACATTTTTGTCTCAAAGATATTTAATTCTCGAGAGTATCTGTCTGGCTTTGAATTGATTCATTCATTGCTCATATTTCTTGTAACTTATCTGTCCAAAATGTCTTCTAAATGAAAAAAAATAATAATAATAAAACCATCAACCTTTTGGGAACCCATACCTTTAGTGGCCGGCTTCCTTTGGAAAAAACACCTGTGGGGAAAACACTTTGTGATTTACACCAATGCATAAAATCCCAACAGGACAAATTCTGGGTCAAGCGCCCGCCTGCCCCTCCTACGCTCTCCGTCGTTCTCAGGTGAGCGAGAAAGAGTCGGCTGGCAAGTAACGGGTTAGTGTCTGGTCTCCCCCCTACATCTCCTCGTCTCATCCCTTCGTCCCCCCCCCTTCTTCATCCCGGAGGGATATATATGTATCGGAGGTCGTATCTCGTCTCCATCTAAGGCATCACTTCTAGACGGACGTACGCAGTCGTCTCCGGTTTGTTTCAAGGGATTGAACTTGACGAAGACCAGACCCGCGACCATGAAACCCTTTTTAAAGGTTCTCGTGATTCTGTTCTGCGTCGGCAAGGTAGAAGGCCGCTGGCTGAAGTCTCTGATTGGTAAGTAGGGACATCGTGACTCATCGATTTAGGGATAGTACAAATAAGTTAAGGAGCGTGCTGTTAAAGGTTGATAAATTTGTCTTTTCCAGGCCAAAAGCAGAAACCTGCGTCACCTTCGGACGAGGACAGAAGAAGCAGATTTTTAACAACAGAAGAAATCGAAAGGGAAGCCTCTGGAGATGAGCCAGTCCCGGTCCGGACCCGGCGCTCCGCTCCCGACTCCCAGTGCGGCCTCCGCTCCGTCTTGCTGCAGGTGCGGGACCTGGGGCTGGGCTACGACTCGGACGAAATGGTCCTGTTCAAGTACTGCGGGGGGTCTTGCCCCCGCGCCCGCTCCAACTACGACCTCACGCTCAGCAACCTGCTGGTCAGCGGGCGGCTTCCGCAGCCGGGCCCCGGGGAGCCGTGGCACAGCGTGCCGTGCTGCAGGCCCACTCACTACGAGGACATGGCCTTCCTCGACAACTCGCACCGCTGGCACAAGGTGGAGAAACTCTCTGCCGCCACCTGCGGCTGTGCAGATTAAAAACGGCCCAGATAGAAGGGAATAAGGAAGGGGCAGGTGAGAGAGAGCTGAAGATATCTGGAGAAGACGATTTGACTTACTCCGAAATGAAAACGAATAACTCAATTTTCTTTTTCAGAAAAGAGCCTTCATAAGCAGATTCTAATGTTTGACTCAGATTTCTGTGTTTTATCCACGATTTAGATTTCCAGGAAGCATTGCTTTGTGAGTTCATGTTATTTCCAATTAAGGTCAAATGAAAACAATGCTTTAACTTGAATTACAAGATAATTGTAAATAAGCTAATATCTATTTATTTAAAAAAAAAAAAAAACATGAATAAAAAAAACGTAGCTCTTTAGAAATGTTTCCCAAGTTACAAACGATGCTGAATTAAGCTCCAAAATTGTTCAGCTACATAAAGTGTACATATATGAAAACTAAAGATATTTATTTATTTAATGTTTGTTTGTTTTTTTTAGATCAGATTAATTTATTTTGTAATGGAGTCACATTTAATTAAAATTAACTTTTTTTTCAGTTCATGTAAAATGCATTAAACATGATGTGGTTTCATTTATGCTATGTGTTTTCTATTTTTCTATCAAATAATGCTTTTTCGGTTTACATTAACAAATACAAAGTTACAATGTTGTGTATTTTTTTGCATTGGGTTAAAATCCACTATCCTGATATTGACTGCGTCAACATGCGCTAAATAAGCTGAATTTTTAAAATATGCATAATGTAATACATTACATCAGCAGTCTGGGTATAGAAAAACTTCTATTCAGTTTGTTTTGTTACTGTATTAAACATTTTTTTAAAATCAAATATTGTGGTCGATGAAAAATTTTTATTCAAAACAGGTAAAACAATCAGAACTTATCTGCATATTTTCCACTTTTCCAGTGTCTTGTTTCTACTATTTTGACGACTTCACCTTCACCGTCAAGCAAACCCAGATAAAAGCAAATAACCCCAAAAACAAGAGTGATATGTGACTTATTTCCTTTAATCAAGTATTTTATGAGTTCTAGCTCTGTTTTGCTAATATTTACATCTCTGACTGACCAATGAAACAAAGATCATTATCAGACTATATTTAAAAAAAAGTTGGTCTTTTTTTAATGACACTTCAAAGGTTCAAATGTATCATGTCTGATAGGATTACTACAAAGGTCCCATATTTTCTTAATTTAGAGCAAATTCCAGACGAAAAGCCCAGTGCTCACATGGACAGATGTTGAATATCAGAAAATAAGGAAACTTCTTTAGTTCATGTTACAATATTTTACGTCTCTAATAGAGGAATTCAAGTCCATTCAGCCATTCTAACTGACCGGGGTGTCGTCCTGCGCCTCCTCCGGTTGTGCCCCCCACACCTGAACGCGGCCCTCCATGGCAGTGAGGAGGCAGGTCTCTGCAGGGTGGAAAGACAGCGACTGGACGACTGCTTTTCCCACCGGCAGCTTTAACGACAACGATCCCTGCGGTTTCAGACGGATACGAGACGTATTTGGTCAGATTTCAATCTTAAAAGATTATATTAAGTTTTTAAAATGTAAATATTCAAGAGGATAGTGAAGCTGTTTAGCTTCCCGCTTACTTCCACCAGGTCCCAGCAGTAGACGTGTCCGTCCTCTGAGCAGCTCAGCACGTGGGTGTCTTTACTGGACAGGCAGCAGTCCAACTTGTAGCCCTTCATCTTGTGTCCAGTGTATCTACACGAGTCCACATCAGCAGACAAAGCAAATAATTTACCCAAAACAGTTTACACCAGCTAAATCAAGCCTCTTTTTTTTTAAGTAAAAATAAATAAGTTTTATTGACCTAGGTTCTTTTTAATTGTTCTAATCGCATCTAATATATATAATGTGTTGTTCTAACACAAAAAAATAAATAAATAAATATTTTTGGGTATTTTTGTGGATTGCACAGATTCAGCATATATTTTAGCAGGATATTAACGCTGGAGGCCAGACTGACAGAAAATGTGAACTTGATATATCTAAAAATACCTAACATTTTAGAACTTATCAGTAAAATGTGAAATTATATTGAGAGTTACATTTGGTGGAAAAAGCGGGACGCTTGTACCAACCCAACAGGTGGCAGCAAAATGTTTGACCCAAGTCATATAGTTCAAAGGCAACGGCAAAAAAGACTGAGGAAATGAATGCAAACTAACCGTTGCGGCTTTATAGCATTTTGTTTTTCTGATGTTTGTCATGAAAAACTTTTTTTTCCTGTTTTGCTTTTTCTGATAGGAAATACGTATTAAGCTGCGATGAGACCACAAACATTAAATATGTATATATAAGCACTCACTCTCCCAACATTTCCCCAGTGCTCTTGTCCAGAAGTCGCACATTTGAATCCAAGCTGGAGCTCAGGGTGCACTGCCCGTCCTGACTGAAACACACGCATGTAATGGGACCTGGAACGCACAGACGTACACAGTAGTAACAAATTTCAGTTTTTATTCCCCCTGCTCAAAAAGAATTTCACCAAAATATTGAAATGAAGTTGCTAACTGCTGATGAGGTCAACGTGAAGCTGTCCCATCCTCAGGTCGTAACGCCTCACTCTGCCGTCCACCGACCTAAACGAAAGAAACGGAAAACTCTGTTACAGTATGACATTAAGACTCTAGGAGGGGAATGGCTTCTTTGCGAAAAATGTGGTAATTCATTTCTGATGTGCTGACCCAGTAAGCAGTTCATGCTGTGAAACTTTAAGGCTACTTATGCTGTCGCGAGCCTCGTCTAGAACCTGGATGGGCTCGTTTTTTCTGGATTTCGTGTCCCAGCATCTCACTGTGCCGTCTATGGAGCCTGGATGATGGGGAAAGATAAGAAAAAAAACAAAAAAACCATAATAATCAGAAATAAAAGTTACATTAAAAGAGTACTGAAACACTACATATAGTTAAAGTTTAAAAAATGAGAACTCACATATGCAGAAAATTGCATAAAAAAATTGCAATTGCATAAATGAAAAACCTTCCAACTTGTGACCCAGCAGTAATACCAATGGCATTATGGACATTTTCCACAAGCGATGACTCACCGGACAAGATGACTGTTGCCTCCTCATTAAACTGCACACAGTTCACTTTCTGCAAAGAGAATTAAAAAGAAAAAATTGTATCAATGATGGATCAAAATATGGAGGCAAGTGTAGGATTTATAGTGCTGTTTACATTTTTAATATAACAAGTGATTTTAACTCACCCCAGCGTGTCCTCTGAGCTTGCGTGTGACCTGACCCGTTGCAACATCCCACAGAATCACAGTTTTGTCAGAGCTGCAGGAGCAAAGCTGACTGTTGTCATAGGAACTGTCAAAACAGGAGGCAAGAAGGAACATACCTATTATTTTCTGCAGAGGGAGAGTGTCGAATGTCAAATGTTTTGGTTGAATGGGACAATTTGCCCTAAAATCATCATGGTTAAAGACAGCATCGTCTATTGCATCTTCGTCTTGATACTTCCTGCATTTTTGGTATTCACTCTTTATATTTTCTGTATCCCATACTGTGCACAAATAATTACTTCTGAAAACTGAAGCAAACTCCCTCACCCATCAGCGTCCAGAACCTCATATCCATGACCGCTGTAGGTCTTCAGCAGCGTCCCTCGGCCGACGCTCCACAGCTTTAGGGATTTGTCACTGCCGCAAGACAACAGGTAGTTTCCATCCACTGGCAGGAAGTAGAGTGAACAACAGAAAGAGGGACGTGAGCGTATTGTCATACACTGATGTATTTTCTTATGCCTTAGTCTAAATTCTGAAATATCCACAATATTGTTTTTTGTTTGTTTTTGCAGCTCTTTCCGATTCTAGTGCTCTTTATATGACAGTGTTCAGACAGGAAGGCAGGCTACTGGGGGTGGGAGGAAGTGGGACTCAAACCTGTGACAGTCCGCAGAGGACTAAAAGGTCTCCGGGTTGCAGGCTTTAGCCCTGCCCCTCCATAATATTGTTCCTAAATTGATCTAAAACTGTATGTGAGGGAAATATGCTATCTGTACTCCTGTCGTTTGCTAATTCCAATCTGTCTGTTGTGTTAATCCAGGTTTGTATGAGTGACATAAAACTGATTTATTGTGATTTCTGCCGCTTATTGATTCCATCCACACCTTCTGAAACTAGTAACACAAAAGGAGTAGACTTCAAATGAAGGGGGGAAAGCAGCAAACAATTGTAAAAAGCTAGGATTGTGACTCGTACCATTGAAGCGAACTGCTCTAACAGCTCCTTGCTGACAGTTAATGGTTCTCAGAAGATGCTGAGGAAGCTGAGGAGGCTGAGGTTTGGGTTGAGGAAACGCCATTAGTTACAGGACCTGTGAAGTGAAGCATGTCGGGAAAACACTTAAACACAAAATACCTCAAGCGCTTATTTCATGTTCAGTATTTTATTTTACATAAGATTTTTTTTTCTTTTTTTCCTAAATTAGGTTAATGGCGCTTTAACCTAAACTAGGTTAAAGCTTAGGTGAGTCCTGCTATAAATACGAGAGCACGTTTCTTTTAAGTTGTAACGAAAAATATGACCTACAATATTGATCTACGTTTACTTCATATAAGTCAAAAGTAGCTTTTTGCGCTTACCTACTGGAGATTTTTTTAACCAGGTAGTGTTTCGGGAAAAGACATTTTTATATTTGTTTAAAGTAGTTGAAAAAAGTAAATTAATCCGCAGTTTTGTACACCATCAACGGCTTAGTTTTTCTTATTTCACTCGCTATGACTGCTAGCACGAGCAGAATACGCGGAAGCAATGCACACTGGGGTTCACAGCACTTTCAAAATAAAAGTTCAAAAACCGTTTTCCTCCGTTCTCCCATAAGCTGCTTATCTGTAAACCGTCCAAGGCTTTTATATTGAAAGTAACCGAAAACGACCCCGGTTCTCTTTTCTCCCAACCGAGAAGGCAATCAGCTGTGGGTCGCTAAGCGGACTTTTAAATATACTTCCCGTTACCTCCATATAGGATAACGTTATAACTAAACATGTCTACTAACAGTATGACGGACCCGAGGAGACAAAATAAGATTTTAAGGTGAGTTTTGTGTCCGTTAGTTTTAAAAAAGCAAGCCAAGCCGAATGAATTAGCTGACCAACAACAGCTAGCTAGTGCTAACCCAGTCACTCGTGAGGACTTTACTGTGGGATTAGTACTAGTTAGGTGATTAGAAGCTATAAAGCCGACAGTTATTATAACAGTACGGTGATTAACTATGGGAGTTTAAAGCCAGGTAGCATCTACACAAGATTTTATTGTCAGTGTGTACCTAAACTTAGTCACAATTTGAATGTCACTGGTTTGAGTTGCCTTTAGTTGTACCAGCGCTTCTCTGGTATTTTTTTTTTAAAATAAGCTCTTGGAGCAGTTAAAGCATTTATTTGCATTTTTTATATGTTAGAATACTATCCACAAGAGGGCAGTGCAGCTGCTTGTGGGAAGAGATTGATACGTACTTGATTGATACTTTTAATTATCAAGCAAACGTGAAAATTGCATTTTTTGTTACTGACACACCGGGCGGTAAGATGTATTACAAGCACATGGTAAAAGTCTATTATGTCTGTTACGGTCTCATTTTTTTCTTCTTTTGGTTAATATAAGGTTTTGTTGTTGCAGGTACAAGCCTCCCAGCACAGAGACCAACCCCACACTAGAGGACCCCACTCCTGACTACATGAACCTGCTCGGCATGATCTTCAGCATGTGTGGGCTCATGCTTAAGGTAAAAAAAAAAAAAAAAACAATGAAAAAAAAACTGCACATTTGCACCAATCAGAGTTTCGTGGCTGGAAACTTAAAATTATCAGATTACTTTCTAAAAACTAAAATCAACAATAGTCAAGAAAAGTCTTTCCTAGCTGTTTTGCCATAGGTCAACTTTCACCAGTGTTTGTGACAGAAATCTCATTGTAAATAAAGATTTTACTCAAGATTTTTTAAAACAAAGAGTTTGTACTAGTAGCTCTAAAAGCAGTCTTTGTTTTCTAAAGATAGTAGAGTTATATCTTAGCTCTAAAGCAGGGGTGCCCAAAGTCGGTCCTCGAGGGCCGGCATCCTGCATGTTTTAGTTCTGTCCCTGGTTTAACGCACCTGGATCAAATGATGGCTCATTAGAAGGCCTAAGAAGAACATTGACATTCTGAAAAGGTTGTTGGTACCACCAGGGAGAGAACTAAAACCTGCAGGATGCCGGCCCTCCAGGACCGACCTTGGGCACCTCTGGTCTAGTGCTTAACCAACATTTATAACTTTTAAGGACCTTGGTGATCCTTTGTCACATGGAAAATGTGTTAAAATGGCTCTTTGATAAGGTTACGGAACTGAAATAATTAAAATAGCAAGGTGACATAACGAGATTGGGTATATAAAGCAAATGATGCAATAGAAGAAGACTTTAAACAGCACTGAAGAAAATATTGTTTTCCTTCAAAGTTTACTCATCATTGAAACAACTTTTATGTAAATGCTAATTTCCTTTTTTTTCTATGAATTTAAGAAATGCGAAGGCCTTAATTTTATATACACAAATTTAAGACTTCTTAAGAGATGTCCGTACACAACTTACAAATCCACTGACTGAATTTGGTGTATACAGAAACGATGCACTTTTTGATTCTTCTGGTTGAATGAGTTAAACTTATTGGCTTCCTTGGTCACACCTAGCCTTAGTCCTCATTCAAATCTGTCAACCAGTTTTCGATGCTATTTGGGCCGGGGATATCAGAACCAGCTTTGATGTGTGCTTAAAGGATCATTGTTCTGTTAGGACGCTCACTTTGCCATGTAGCTTTTGGTTTGAGGTGAAGATGAAGAATTTTGAAGAAGTCCTTAATTTTCATGGATTTATTTATTTTTTTGGTTTGTGTAATGCAACAGCACCACTGACAGTAAAACAGCCCCATAGCATGATCATACCACCACTGTGCTCCCCTCCATTATTAGGTTTGAAAGCCTCACCCTGACTTCTCCAAACTTTCTTGTAGTTAATGTGACCAAATATTTCTGTCTTTGGCTGTGAGTCGTTTCTACAGACAGACAAGCTGGGAAGATTTTGGGAAAAGGTGCCTCTGTTTTGATCAGTGCCCTGTCAGTTCTTATTGATGTTACACTTGGTTCCCTTGGGATGGTGGTGTTCCAGTATCTTCCAGCTTATTTGATTGGTTTTGGTGGTTCGTGTGCTGCTTCTGGAAATCCTAAGCGGTTCCTTTTTTTCTTCTGAGTGGAATAGCTCCGGCTTGTCTGTTAGGGTAGGGTTAGGGTAAATCAGTTTAGCAGTATTTAAGCAAAAAGCATAAAAACTTCATGTAAAAAAAAAAATTTAATAGGTAAATGTAATAAATCCAAAACAAAAAAAAATCTCATCCGTTTTTCAGAGTATTTTTGTTTTATTTCATCTCATACCTGTAAAAATATATTCTTGAAATAAATAAATATATGAAATAAATATAATGTGTGCCCTAAGGGGGAAAAAAACAACATATAAATAATAAAATCCATCAAAATGTTTGCCTTTTATCAGCCAGACGTTCGCTGTCGTGACTGCGGACAGTGGGGTGTCCAACAGCTAAATTCCTTCACTGAACGAGTCCCTCGTGTTTCAACCAAAAAGACCCGTCTCTCGTTTCCTCATCCTCTCGAACTTTGCAGAGCAGTGGTAGTTTCTGAGCAGCAGCTGATTTCCAGAACAAGCATGGCTGCTTTCCAGTGCATAAAACTATTGTTTTTTTGTTTTTTTTAATACAAACAAGCCATGGCAGCCTAACATTAGACAGAAAAAAACAACTAAAACATCTACTGATAGTAGTGAGCAGTGAAGTCCCAGCAGACATGGCTGTGATAGGCTACCAGCAGCTGGTGATTAATCACACAACTATCGGATCCTCTCCATTTGAGCATGTATTTGGATTTTATGGAATGAAAACTAATAAAAATTTAAAAAAAAGAATTGATCTTCTTGGCCTCCAGGGTCTTTCCGTAGGCCACTGAGGAACATTTGAGGAACCTCCTCTGTGTCCCTTTGTTGGAGTCCACTTGCGTTTTTCTTCTCATATCCCAGACTTTTTTCCTTCCCTCTCCAACCCAACGGCGTGGACTAGACTCGGTGCTTTCTTCGCGACCCTGTTCTGTCCAGATCCACAAGATCCTCCATCTCCAAAAAAAAGGAAAGGGATGACGTTTGGCGCACTCAGGTGGCCTGCTTCGACCAGTTTTGGTTGCGGTAGGGCACAGATGGCTTTTAACCCTCAGCTCTGGCCCAGTATGTCTCTGTACAGGTCTGGGACTCTCTCTGGATCGACGGGCCTCGGTAGGAAGTGCGTGAACCTCTGATGCCGTCGCGACCTCGTTCCGTCCCGCGACGTCCCATCTTTGTTCAGCCCAACGAAGTAGAAGGCCCCTTTCTCCCCGTGCCGGTAGATGTTTGAGGAGTAAGTGTTGTACCAGTTTTCCTCAAACTGCTCCCTGAAAACACACTCCGCTGACAGCTTTTCCTGTGAGAAAAAATAAGGGACGTTAGCTTTGTGATGCAAAAAAAAAAACACGTTCACATTCTAAAATGCTTGAACTTGTCAAAATCGAACTGAATTACTATCCACTGCACAGAGATTTGCTAAAAAGACAATGTGAGATGAATACAATTTTATAAAAATGCACAAGCAAAACAGCATTTCAACATTCCTTTTATTTAATTTTTGGCAATAGAACCACATTAGATTATTGATCTGTGTAGATGAAGAGAATAGTCAGCACTGAGTGTATATTTACTAAATGTGTGATCCTTACCGATCCATACAGCTCCCCCTTGCTGTTCATGGCGAGGTAAAGGCCGCTGTCCACCCCTCTGATGCTGACCAGACCAACTGCAAGACTGATGAACTCCAGAATACCTGCGAAGGCAAAAGAAAATGAGAAAATTTACATCGAGGTTAACATAAACATGGAAGCACGGTGTCCATATGTGTAAAGAAACATCAACAAAAAAAAAACATAAGACTATAATGACCTCTGACACAGATCTGTCCCAAACCTTCAGCAAACTAAGAAGCTGCTTGGCGCTCCCACACCAACAGGAGCCCCCAAGGAGCACCTGAACTGTTACTCATAGACATATATGATTCTTTGCACAACTGATACATTAGAAGTAGTCAAGTAAAACAAATTTGTTATGATTTTTAAAGCACCACGTGTATATGAGAACAGTCAGTCTGTAAAGACGTTTTTCTGACCAACATGGGTAAACGCTTTCGGACGCTGGTGGCTCTAGACCAGATTGAACACGGGGGGCTGGGAGGGGTCCTTGTTTTTTAAATTGAGGAGCAAAATGTGGTCCCAGCAACCAATCAGTTGCGGTTTCTGTTCCAATGAAAATCAGAATAAAGTGACTCTACAGGGTCACTAGCCCCTGTTGGCCCCCCGTCTAGAACCACCCATGTTTTAGAATGAGGTTGAATGTTTTCTGCTCCATGTTTCTTTAATATCTACACAAGTAAACTGCTGAGGTAAGGATAAAACGTATTTATAAAATAAACATCCCAGTTATCTCTTCATTTATATATGTGTGTGTGTGTGTGTGTGCGTGTGCGTGCGTGCGTGCGTGCGTGTGTGTGGTTGCATGTATAGCTATTATTCATATATTCCCGAGGTAGAATGGCGCCCTGGGCAGAGAGCCATATCGCCCATCTCAAAAGTTGCCACTGAGCCTGAGACGCGCTGCGCTCTTGCATCAAACTGCGTCAAGAGGTGGAAGTGCCTGATTCGAGAACAAGAAGTTCCGCATCCCGGGAAGAACTGAGCGATCCCCAGCAGAATCCACTGTGATGAAGAAGAGCTGCTGACCCGAACCTCAAAAAAGGGGGACACAGCAGAAATGTGCAAAAACGCTGACAAATTCCAGCATCTTTCTCGTCCCAGCGAGAAGGAAGGTTCTTCTCTGGGAACAAATGACTAGAGCATGTAGGAGTGAGAGCAGCATCAGCCTTCATCAGAGGGATTAATGACGAGCAAATGATCCCGCATGACTTGAGTGTCGGAGTGTTGCGTGCTGTGATGTAAATGACGCAGTCCTGCACTATTCCTAAAATGTCCTGACAAGCTAAAAATATATATTTATTTATTTTTAAAGTGAACCCAGTTTATTAAATATAGCTAATCATGGCACTGCACAGATTTTTTCCCCATTTTTATTTGTGTATTTATTGCACTCTCCTTTACTATTACTATTACTACTGCTGCTGCTGCTGCTGCTACTCTAGTGCCAACCGTGCAGTCCCTACCGAATCTGCTGTGGTCTTTCCTGGTACCCTCCACTGTCCCGTCCGGATGGATTTCCAGGTGGAAGCCGGTCCTGCAGTAAAGCTGCCGCCGCCTCAGGATCCCTTTCAGATGGCTCAGGTCCGCCAGGCTCCGGGAAAGCCTCTCCGCGGACACCAGGTTCTCCTGCTGCTGCTGCTGGTGGTGGTGGTGCTGCTGCTGCTGGTGCTGCTGCTGCTGGTGGTGATGGTGCTGCTGCAGCAGCGCCTGTCCTCCCAGCATCAGTCCCGTTGCAGAGTTGTAGTCCACGGCCCCCGCTGGGGTGAGAACGAAATGCGAACCGACCGAAGCCGAAGCGGCTCCAAAGCTATCCAAAAACCCGTTGGCGAAGCTCCCGACCTCAGCCACTGCCCCCATCACAAGATTCAGACGCCCCCCAACCCCCCAAAGACCCCCGATGGTTGCTCGCGAGCGCAGGAGATCCGAGGTCCGAGTGATGAGCGATGATCCACCGGTTTTCTTTTCTTTTCAATATCTACCGGCGAGGATCGACCCGGTAAAGTGACGGGAGAGGAAGAAAAAGTTGTGCGTGTTTTTTTCTTTTGGCGCACCGCTAATTAGATTGTCATTGTGGACGGTGCGGATGGGAGGGGAGGAATTAAACTCTTGCGTTATGTGAGCTGCAGCAATCCGCTTCCCTTCGTCTCCTCTTCTTTTTATCCGCTCCCTCTCCCTTCCTCACCTATGGATACTCCCCCTTTTTTTCAAACCAGGGTTCTCTCTCTCTCTCTCTCTCTCTCTCTCTCTCTCTCTCTCTCTCTCTCTCTCTCTCTCTCTCTATCTCAATACATCATAAAACACATAGAAATAAAAAAATAAAAAAAAAAAAAGCACCACCAGCCGAGC
>CAEFZX010008502.1:0-36246 GCA_903066825.1 Alfaro cultratus
CTGACACCCCTAGTGACAAGAGTGTTAGTTAATTGTTGTATTTTTTTATGTATATATATATATATATATATATATATATATATATATATATATATGTGCTGTGACTTCTACAAACTGCAAACATGACTTCTTCTTTTAATGATGCCTTTCTTCTCACCACTCTTTCATTAACTGGTTCTAATAGTTGCTGATGCTGTTGTTCATTAATGTTCTCCAGTAAACCTCGGAGGCCTTCACGGACCATCTGTATTTATATTGCGATTAAATTACGCACAAGTGGACTCTGCTTACTAATTAGATGACTTCCGAAGGCAATCAGCACCGGATCTGATCTTGTCTCGGTGGTGGTACCACCACAAAGAGACCTGAACTTAAAGAGAGATCTAACTTTTCTCATTTTTATTAGTAAAAGAATTTAAAAACCATTCATCTATTACCTTACACTTCACATGTACATGCTACTTCGTAATGTCTTCCGCAGAAAATCCAAATAAAATACGTTGATATTTGCTGGTTTTGTGTGGAAAGCGTGAAAAAAGTTAATTTTGTACGTATCTATTTATGCATTTTGTGAATCCATCTTGAAACAGCAATTTTGGAAGAACAACAATACACTGTGGCTCTTGCTTTAATCCACAGAAACTATTTCCATTTGCCCTATTTCGAGAGGAAGCCATGCATTTACATCAAAAGTTGGTGGCAGGACCAGAGGAGACGGCTGTACAACTCCAACATCATTGACAACATTGCGAACAAACTGGCAAGTGGACAGCTACCATGATGGCAAAGAGATTCTCAATCACTGGTTGCAAATCGTAGTTTCCAATACCGTTGAATCTGATGTTTAACTGTGGGTTTTTGTTGTTGTTTTTTTTTTGCAGGAGGATGGACTGAACGACGTGCAGGAGATCATCAAAACAGAGAAGACCTATCCTGAACGAAGGCTGAGAGGCGTTCTCGAGGAACTCAGCCAAGGATGCAGGTCTGTGTGCCTCCAAAACTAAAACTGAACCAAATAAACTCGTCTGATTTAACAAATTCAAATGTTCACACTCAGCAAGCTCGTGTTCTTTCAGTCAATTTATTGCTCTGGCAAACAAGGACCACAATCAGTCTGGCAGAACCAAACTGGACAGGGAGAGACTGAAGCTTTGCTTGTCAGAAGTGGTAAGTCTTCTGTCCTGCTGTTTGCTGAACATAATGCGTTGTTTTACTAAACGATTTCTGTTTTTAGGAGGCCATTGGTCAACAAGCAAAGACTATGAGGACACAAGTGAAAAAGAGCACAGTCCGGGACAAGCTCAAGCTGGCTCAAAACTTCCACACAAAGCTTTGCTTCCTTGCCGACGAGGTAAAGACCATCGCCAAATGAGTCAACTAGTAATACAGTCATAATTTTGCAAGGCCATATAATGTTGCTTACGCATGTTGTGATTAATATTTTACAGCCCCAGCACAGTGTTCCTGATGTTTTCATCTGGATGATAAGCAACGGAAAGCGCATCGCTTACGCCCGGGTTCCTTCCAAAGACATCCTGTACTCCAGTTTAGATGAGGAAAGGGGGAAAGATTGTGGCAAGGTCAAAACAATTTTCCTCAGGGTGAGTTAAAATGTAAAAAGAATTACAGTTATGTTCTTGTTATTTTTCATTCTATGTTTTTTTTATTTGCGCATGGCGTTCTGAAGATGAATAAACCCCTAAATAATGTTTTCTCTACCTAAGATCCCTGGTAAAAAAGGTTTCGGACCTGCTGGCTGGACGGTTCAGTCCAAGTTAGAGATTTATCTGTGGCTGGGCCTGAACAGGCAGCGCAAAGACTACCTGAGCGGCCTGCCCAACGGGTTTGAGGAAAATAAGTTGTCCAAGGGGCCCGGCATGCCTTCCTCACCACCCATCAGCCTCACCTACATGAGTAAGATCATCAACTGGAGCAATGGGTCATCATACACGCTTACTTTTGATGCAACTTTAAATAATACTTTTAACTTGTACTACAAAGCACTTTCTGAAGCTTATGAGGTAGTTTTCTGAAACTTTCAAGTGCTCTACAAGGTATTCCTAGAACTTGAAGGGTACTTTCTGGAACTTTACAACAGGTACGTTCCTTTATCTTTTCTGAAAATCAAAAGTTTACTTTCCTGGAACTTACTGATCATTTTCCCAAAAACCCAGTAGTAGCTTACTGGAACCAGGTATCTATATACAACTTTTCTCTGGAACTTACTGGTTAACTTACTGGCTACTTTTTTCAGATCAACCATATATTTTCCGGAAACTTTCTTGTAACGCATCGGTTTTATTTGTGAAACTTAATCAGAAATTTCAAGAGTTGGGCTGTAGTGTGGGGTTAGGAGTCTGTTTCTGAAACGTTTATGGCACGTAGGGACTATGAAGGTTCTTGGAGAGTAAATTAGATTATTCAGAAAGCGTCTAGTAAGTCTCTGACCGTATTATGTAGCTCTACTTCATTATTGAAAATTGTGGCACTTTCTGCAGCACTAAGGAGATTTTATTGATTACTGATAGTGGTAACAGATGTCTAAGAAAGAGTATATTGCATTTAAGCGTCTTCAAATGACATTGCATATGAGAGGCTGAATGTTTTCACTGCAGTGAAGCAAATCTTCCAGCTGAGGGTCCATATGTACCAGGCTCGCAGCCTGTTTGCTGCTGACAGCACAGGTCTGTCTGATCCCTTCGCAAGAGTTTTCTTCTCAACCCAAAGCCAAGTCACAGAAGTGAGTTCATCCACCCATTTTTAACAAAAATGAAGGTATAATAAACAAAACTGGGTGGGAATAAATACTCTGCTTTCTTGCAGGTGCTGGCTGAGACCCTCTGCCCCACATGGGACCAGCTGCTGGTGTTTGAGAACGTGGAGTTGTTTGGAGAGGCCTATGAACTGAGGGATGATCCACCCATTATTGTCATTGAGCTCTATGATCAGGACACAGTGGTGAGGAATAGTTTCCATATACAGATGTCACAAGCTCTCCATTTTTATTCACGTGAGCAAATGCGCTTCCTTTCAATAGAACAAATGACACAGCAAATGTTTTTATTGTGATTTTGTATCAGAATTATAATTAGGGATGTCCTGATCTGCACCACTTTTCTCCCCGGTGGTGACGTGTTTACTTCAAGCTTAGTCTTTTACTGAATCTGAGTCCCGGTTCAGTCCTCCATAGACTAAATGACCGCTCTTAAAATCAAATGTAGCTTTAAAATAGCTAACTAGCTTTAACATTCATCAGCATTACTGCTATTTACAAACCAATGGCATTTCAGATGATGTGGTCACTTTGTTTCTTCGACACTACCAGATTATCCCAACCAGAGTTTTAGCACGACAGTCGTAAAATTCAACACATAATTAAAACCTGAGCAACTTTGTAACTCAATATATGGAGCAACTTTAATAATCTCATGAACTCGCGTCATGATCGTGCTTACAATATTTTGTTGCTAACCAATTTGCTGAAGTTTTTCTTTTTCTCTGTTTTGATGTTGATGATTTAGCTTGTAACACATTTTACAGCCGTTCCAGTTAAGGTTGTTTTGACAAAACTTTAAAGAAAGCTGTTTTCTTCTTTCACAAATTTAGTAATTTGCTAAAATTATAGCTAAGAGAGATTATAGCTCTCCATGTTACACCGAAAGCTGTCTGGGCATATAAGAAGCTCACGAATCAAGTCACACAACAAGCCAATGTATCCCATGTTTCACACTGCAAATGTTTTTTTTAAGAAGTAAATTTGCTCAGAATTTCTTTTGTTAAAACCCGTAAGCATTAAATTAACAAAATAATATACTTTGTTTCTAACAGTTTTCCAAGACCTGCTCTGGAAAATAAGTCATGTTTGTTAAAATTAGCCACACAGATGTGGCTGACCATTTAAAAACCCTTTAAACTGGACATCCTTATTTATAATCCAACAATTTGCCTTTTATAAATACAGTCTTTTGTTTGTTGACGTCAACTTAACGTGATTCTAATCTGAAGAAATGTTTTCTGACTGACAATTTTATATCTGCTCCTGACAATAACACCAATGTTTTGGATGACCCTGTGGATAAGTAGAGTGTGGATTGTCTTGATGTACGGTAGCAGAATTTTAAAGTGTGCAGAGTAGATTTTATTCAAAGGCATGCAAGAGGAATAAGATAGGTCCACAAGGACAAACAGACGGACCCTGCACTACCGTCCTATCCCTGTTGCATTCCTTTCGGTGAAATTTTGTGCTTTTGTATGTGGCCGTCAAAGTATTTGACTCTTTATAACCACTAACTGCAAGAAAGATTTAAGTTTCGCAGCTCTCAGAGGCATCAGGAGGTTATTTAACTCTTCTTTGACATTATACAGATACATCTATTTTGCAGTTTACTGGTTATTTTTAAGGGGATCTTGATGTTGTTATTATTTTTCCTTTCCTTGGGTCTGTAGAGATTTTAAATCTTGAAACATGTGCCCCTCAAGCCATGTTTCTTTATGTTAATCATAAACATGAATATTGACACTTTTAATAAAAACAGAGTAATGCCAACACTGAAATATCCAGTGCAGATTTGATGTTTAATTGTCTACTTTATGCTCTAAGGGTAAAGCTGACTTCATGGGCAGGACGTTTGCTAAGCCTTTGGTCAAGATGGCGGATGAGCACTATGGGCCGCCGCGTTTCCCACCCCAGCTGGAGTATTATCAGATCTACCGCGGGAACGGTGCCGCCGGAGAAATGCTGGCAGCCTTTGAACTTCTCCAGGTTAATTGAAGGCAGTTCTCTCACTTAAAAGGCTTTCCACTTATAAGCCTTCCTGCGGCTTCACACTGCTGTCATCTCTCAGATTGGCCCCAATGGAAAAGCGGACCTTCCTCCCATAGACGGGCCTACAGATATGGACCGCGGCCCAATCCTGCCTGTGCCTCTGGGGATTAGACCAGTGCTCAGCAAGTACAGGATTGAGGTCTGAGCTTCAGATTTACTCAGAAAACCTCAGTGATTGTTGATGCATTTGTGGAAAGTTCGACAACATGTACATTTTGCTTCTTTGAAGGTTTTGTTCTGGGGCTTGAGGGACTTGAAGAGGGTGAACCTGGCCCAGGTGGATCGGCCTCGTGTGGACATTGAGTGTGCAGGGAAGGGCGTTCAGTCGGCCCTCATTCCCAACTACAAAAAGAACCCCAACTTCAGCACTCTTGTCAAGTGGTTCGAAGTGGTACTGTGTCATTTCCTAAACCCTTCCTTGGCTGAGACACAATAATAATAAACACTAATTCATAGACGTTTAAAGACCCAGCGTGTGATAGCCGTTCCTTTAGATTTACCAAGTCAGAGAATCTTTTAATGTGTGCGTTAGGATTTGCCAGAGAACGAGCTGCTTCACCCTCCGCTGAACATCCGTGTGGTGGACTGCAGAGCGTTTGGTCGCTACACTTTGGTTGGCTCCAACGCCGTCGCCAGCCTGCGCAAGTTCATCTACAGGGGATCAGACAAGCAGGCCAACAACTGGTCCACTACGGGTATAACCTAAACGCAGGGCTCACATAGTGAAAAGTATTCACAAACCTTTAACTTTTTTTTGACACATTTTATCACATCACAACTACAAACCTATAGGTAAACCAGGTACATGTGAATCAGCTGTTGAGATGCACAGAGTATATTTTTGAGCTAATTACAATGTTCTTTCTACTCCTGCGTGTTTATTGCATCAATATCTACATAAGCCATATTAAAAAAGACCTATTACATATTTTTCCTCCATTAAATCAGATTAAAAAGGAAGGATTACCAAAATAATTTATAAGTGCCACACGCCAGGTTAGTTTAAAACTTGTGAGTGAAATTGAGGCACACCTTGAAGTGTATTTTAACAGGTTGTGCAGGTAAAAAGCCACTCAACAAGGAAGAAACCATTAGTCCAAAACCAACAGAATACAGTTTGCACACGCACTCAGGGACAAAGTCCATCATTTTTGGAGGCATGTCATGTGGTTTGTCAAAACTGAAATAAACATATTTGGGCATAATGTCCAAGGTTAAATGAGAAAACATCCAAACCACAAAGGGAGTGACGATATCCTGCTGTGATACTGATTACAATATATGTGTTAGAACAAGGAAAGAATATTGCATGGAAATATTAAAGCTATGTTTGAAGACTAGTAACGAGGAAGGCAAAGCTTGGCCACAAACTCGACTCCCTTCTGTCAGGAGGAATGGGCCAAAATTACAGGAAACTATTGTGAAAGGATATTTAAAATGTTTTACCCAGGATGTAGAGTTTCAATCAGCAATTCTATCAAAAACAAAGGACATGAATGCAAACAAAGGTTTTAAAAGAAATGTCTCAATATCCTTTCATTTAGCATACAGAAATAATTTTGATCATCCCATGTTTATTTTTAATGTCAGAAAACGACAACAAATATTGATATGTCTTTTTTTTTTTTTTACCTAATTTGCAAATAGGTAAAAACAGTTGTACGCTGTTTGTCTTTCAGAGGAAATTATTGTGGTAAGCATGGAAACCGAGCCTGCTTTCAAGAAGATGGACACCGTGGTCAAACTGGACTCTGTAAGTTTAAACTCTGAAACCTTGATTTGAAAGACTTAAACCAGGTTAAAACTTTCTTCCATTTCATTTGAACTGCCATGTTGCTGAAATGTACTATCCAAATAAACGTGATTGACTAATACACATGTTAAACTTGCTGTTCTCCCCCCCAGTGCTCTGAAGCTGTGATCAAAGTTGAGGTGAGAATATCACAAGTGATTTCTTTCAATGACAATTTGTGTTGTCCTTGCAACACCTGACAATGTCCATTATGTGCACTGAATGTAAAAAAGGATGACGACAAAGACGAGAAAGGTAAAAAGAAGAAGAGGAAGAAGGGGGACGAACCTGAACAGGAGGAACTTGATGAGAGCATGTTGGACTGGTGGTCCAAATATTTTGCCTCAATTGAAACTTTAACTGAGGTAAGGAACAGTTTTGCTCTTTCGCTAAGCTACTTTTAAAACCTATCTCCTATGAAGACATAAATGTGTCCTGTGAAGTACAGTGCATTCTGCTTTTAATTTGTAGAGTAAAGAAACACTTTGTTACTGTTTTAGGCTCTCAGGGCTCAGGAGGCAGCTCTCTCAGATTCAGAAGAAAAGGAAGACATGGACATCGCTGATGGTGGAGGTAAAGAGAAAAAGAAACTCTGACATCTCAATATCCTGACATTCAACTCTTGAAAGCTCAGTAGTTATGTAGACTATCTGCTGCATGGTTTAATTTGCAGTCAAAAATGACTTGGGTCCTATGCTCGGTGAAAATAGTGACCCTGAGAAGAGAAGCGTTAGTTCTGGAGTCCTGCAGGGATCCGTCTTGGGGTCTTTTTTGTTTTGACGGTTTACAACAAAGCTGCATAATTTCAGGAAAACCTTTGATCACAACACAACTGAAAAATGTGATAACGTTATCAATTATGATTAATCCTCATTTTATGGACTCTTTACTTTTTTCTTTACAATTAAACAATATTCCCACCGCTCTCTATGAACACTCTTAGTCAGAAACACTCCTGCTTTTAGCGTGTTGAACATTTTGAGTGTTGATATGTATACAACACTGACCACGAATATTATAGCCGTGCAGCGCATGAACACATGAAATATTCATCCACCTGAAAATTGCATCGATGTTGCGATGATGATTGGGTTATGAATATATTATAGATAGATATATTGTGCAGCTCTACTTTAATATAAGATCTAAAACAAATTTACATCTTGGATGTAAATTTCTAGGTTGACATAAACTGGTAAAAATATAAGTTTTTATGTCAGAGGTGTGGGATCCAGTGACATATTTCTTCCATGCATGGGAAGCTGAGGGTGGTAAGTTTTAGGCTGAAATGATCCATTCCTCCCAGCCTCTCTCATGATCCTTTCTCTCTCTCTCTGCACGGTTTTCTGACATCACAGCTGACGACGCTCCAGTGAAAGCCCCCAAGAGAGGAAAAGGAAAGAAGGACAAGAAACGGGCAGCTGTGGATCCGTTTGAAAGGAAAAAGCCAAAGTTGGATGAGTTTAAGGTGGAGGATGAACAATCGTGGTGTAAATTTTTAACGTCGTCCAGGTGGATGTGTAATCTTTGAGAGGTTAGAGATAAACGTTGTGTTTCCTACTCCCAAACTAAGGTGTATCCAAAGGAACTGGAAAGTGAATTTGACAACTTTGAGGACTGGCTCCACACCTTTTACCTGTTCAGAGGGAAGGGCGGTGACGACGACGACCAAAATGTGACAGATGAGGACAGGATCGTGGGAAAGTTCAAAGTGAGGAGTGCTCCCTATGCGCATTTACGGCCTTATAAGTGATGATTTGTGTTTTCGCTACGTTCCACTCCTTCTCCTTTAACCGTTCCCCGTCAGGGTTCGCTGTGCATGTACAAAGTGTCGGATGATTTGCCCAGAGACATGAGCTTCGACTCCAACTTAGGAATGTTTCAGAACATCCCTAACAACGACCCTGTTAACGTCCTGGTCCGCATTTATGTCGTCAGGGTAAGCGTATGTGCTCTGGAGCTTCAACATATAATGATGTGTGATTACTCAGTCAGGGAAAACAGAGTCGTATTTACAAGGATTTTTTATTTTTTAAGTGCCGTGACGCTTCTGTTTCTTTATAGGCGACAGATCTGCACCCGGCGGACATAAACGGGAAAGCTGACCCCTACATCGCAATCAAGCTGGGGAAAACAGAGATCAAAGACAAGGAGAACTACATTTCCAAACAGCTGAACCCTTTGTTTGGCAAGTAAGTGACGGAAAACCGGCTGGATTTCTGAGCAGAATCCAAACAACAGCGTCTTACTGCATTTTATTTACTGAACACAAGTGTTTTCCTGGTGGTCTTAGATCCTTTGACGTGGAGGCCACGTTCCCCATGGATTCCACTCTGACGGTGTCAATTTATGACTGGGACCTGGTGGGAACAGATGATCTGATTGGAGAAACAAAGGTCGACCTGGAGAATCGCTTCTACAGCAAACACAGAGCCACGTGTGGAGTTTCATGCAACTACGCCATGTAAGAATCTAAGACCCACAAAAGCAAAATAAATGTACTTTAAAAAAATAAAATAACTGAGGGTACAGATTTGCATCTCGGAGACTTACTAGTTCTTACACATAAACACACTTTAACGTGTTTACTGTACAGCCATGGCTACAACGTGTGGCGGGACCCCATGAAGCCCACACAAATCCTGGCTAAGCTGTGTAAGGACGGCAAACTGGATGGGCCACACTACGGCCCCGGAGGAAGGGTGAAGGTGGAGAACCGGGTCTTCATGGCACCGACTGAGATCGAGGATGAAAACGGTATCTCTAAACCACTGCTTTCTGTCGTTTCATTGATCTGATGCTAAAAAGATTCATAGTGGGCTTGCAAAAACATTGAAATTTTATATTTTGTCAAACTTTACTGGGATTTTAGCTGATGGACCAACACAAAGTGGCACTTAAAGTGAAAGGTTTGGCATGTATTTATATTCAATTTCCTTCATTCGAGCTTGACAGAGCTCAGGCTGTTGTTGCAGATATTTATTTGAGAACAACGCATCTTTTCCCTCCAAATTCACAGACACATGCTGCTTTCTTTTGCTCTGTCTCATAAAATCCCACTGAAACGTGAGGAGCGTAAGAGGCAGGAATGCTTTTGCACAGTGTGAACGAGTGACAATGTTTGCCAGGCTTGAAGAAGCAGACGGATGAGCACCTCGCTCTGACTGTGCTGAGGCATTGGGACGGGATTCCCAAAGCCGGCTGCAAACTGGTCCCAGAGCACGTAGAGACCAGACCGCTGCTCCATCCCGACAAGCCGGGAATCGAACAAGTATGGTGGTAAACGTCGCAACGTCGACTTCCTGCTGCTGAAAGCTAGCTTTAATTATCTATCTAACTGTGTGCAGGGGAGAATCGAGTTGTGGGTGGATCTGTTCCCCAAGGACAAGACCGCGCCCGGTCCCGCTCTTGACATTTCACCACGGAAACCGAAGAAGTATGCATCGAAGATTTCAGGAGCCCAGCATGAAGTGTCCAAAGCACTCCTGCTGAGTTTCAAAGCTCGTTTTCACATGACATTTTCTTGTGCAGGTTTGAACTGAGGGTCATCGTCTGGAACACAGACGAGGTGGTTTTAGAGGACGACGACATCTTCACGGGCGAGAAATCAAGTGACATCTTTGTGCGAGGGTGACTTTTTTTCGCCAACAACTAGACAAGCAGAAATGCTTCCATGTGAAGGGTCAAATCTCCATTTTTCTTCTCTTCTGTTTGCCCTCGATCTACTTCGGCAGATGGCTGAAGGGACAGCAGGAGGACAAGCAGGACACTGACGTCCACTACCACTCCATCACTGGGGAAGGGAACTTCAACTGGCGCTTCATCTACCCTTTCGACTACCTGGTGGCCGAGGAGAAGATAGTCATCTCCAAGAAGGAGTCCATGTTTGCCTGGGATGAGACTGAGTACAAGATCCCGCCTCGACTTAACCTCCAAGTGTGGGATGCCGATCACTTTTCTGCCGATGATTTTCTGGGTATTTTTAAAACGAAATCAATTTGATTGTTGACAAAATTTCTTTTCTTTTCTTTATAGATTTGCTGTTTCTAAACTGTCTTTGGGTCCATTAAAAGCAAAATGTCTCCACAGGTGCGATCGAGCTGGACCTGAACCGCTTCCCGCGTGGCGCGAAGACGGCCAAGCAGTGCACCATCGAAATGGTGACAAACGAAGCGGAGATGCCGCTGGTCTCCATCTTCAAGCAGAAGAGGATCAAAGGCTGGTGGCCGTTTGTCGCCAGGAACGAAGAAGACGACGAGTTTGAACTCACGGTGGGTGGCAGCCACAGATCAGGCAAAAAGACAAATATCAACATCAGATATGAATCAGATTTCAGGCTCAGTAAGTATTAGTTTTGAGGTTTAGGCCATTCTAACCAAGTTTTGATGTGTTTGGCATGAAGTTTCCTGTTGGGATGCCAAATTGCTTTGAAGTTTCAACCAGCTAGTTTACCCAGTTCACTTTCAAACTCTCAACATGATGCAGCTACTGCAATGTTTCTCTTTTGTTTGGTTTTTTGTTTTTTTTAACTTTTATTTATAAAAATAAAACTGTGATCCAAGAGATCTTTTGCAGTTGCAGTTCTTTGGTTTGAAAGCCTAACTTTGACTCATCCAAACATATTTCTTGTTATTGTGGCCAAATAATTCAACATTTATCCCATCTGAACGTTGCGCTTTTTCAGAAAGCATCTGGCTTTGGGCAGCAGGAAGTTTCAATTAAGCCTGAAGGTCTTAGTTTGGAGCAAGAAGGTGTTTTTCCATCAGCATCATCTAAAGCCACGTCGATGTTAAACTTGCTTTGTTGTGGTCAATGAGGCTTGTGTTGCAGAATCTTCCTGACCAGTTTTTGGTCAAAGTGTTTACACTGAAACAGCTGAAGGTCGCAAAAGGACAACTTTTGCAAACACAATAAGAAAAGCAGGCTGACATTGTAGACTTTGTCAGCGTTGCAGAGTTCAAACTTGTTGCAGAAACATCCCGATTCGGTTCTCGAAAGCTCGACTTGGAAAGTTTGTGGTGCTTGTTGGGAGTTTTGCTTAACCCAACTTGGCAAAATGAAACTTCTTGTGTCTTTAGGGTAAGGTGGAAGCTGAGCTGCACCTTCTCACCGGGGAGGAAGCTGAGAAAAGCCCAGCTGGAGACGGGCGCAACGAGCCAGATCCTCTGGAGAAACCCAAGTATGAAAGATGTGCTCCTCCCACTTTGTGTCTTTGTCTGTGCGCCAGAAGAAACGGCTTTGCTCAGATTTGTTGTTCGCCTCTCTGTGCTCCGACAGCCGCCCAGATGTTGCCCTCCTCTGGTTCCTCATCCCGCTCAAAGCAGCGAAGCACCTGGTGTGCGACCAGTACAGGTGGCTGACCATCAAGATCGTCACGGCGCTCCTGCTGCTGGCCATCCTGGGCCTTTTCCTCTACAACATGCCCGGATACATGGTGAAGAAAATGCTGGGCGCTTGAGAGCAAAACCGGATCACTTTTTTTTTTTCGCCCCAAATGGTGAGCTATAACACAATGGCTTCTGCTGGGGTTTTTTTTCCCCAAAATAAAATAATTGATGTTCTACCAACAGCAACATAACAACAAAAATAATCTAATATTGGCTTGAGTGTATGAGTTGGTTGTTATTATTGTGTAAAAATCTCATTTTGCTACTGTTGTTCTGATATGTAGGCAACTTTTTGTTTGTTTGTTTGTTTGTTTTGCTTCTTGAAAATGTTAATTTGTTCGTGTTTGATTATAACAGATCAGATTACGATTTCATTTAGATTTAAGTGAGGGTATTACACATGGTTTGCTTGTGGTTCAGATTTTCTGAATTTTACGCTTCTGCTTTTCTGTATGATGTATTGAATTTGTGAATAAAATTCCCTCTGGGCACCTCGGGTTTCCTCCAATCGAGTCATTCAAATGTACAAATATGTGGTGTGTAAAGTTGCTTTGAAAAGTTTTGAAATCTGTTGGGCTTTTTCACGTTTTGTCAAAAAACATTCATGCCATGAATGTTGTTACAAGCACAACATTCGTTGCTTTTTATTGGGATGTTAAGTGACAGACGCGCACAAAGGGGAACATATTGTTCAAGTGAAATCGAAAGTGTAATTTTGATAAGATAATGTAAGTAATAAAGAGTAAAATATTTCATAATTAAATATTTCAAAGCAGAAAATCAATGGGAACGATTTTTAGTTTAAACTAACTTTTACATGTCTCATTATGAGAATCCTTTGTCTCTTACTCTCCAGTGTTTAGTGGCTTAAACAGTCTCGTCTTTAACAGTAAAAAAAATATATACAAGAGTGATTTCTTTTGATATCAAGACAGAAAGTGTATCGCACAAGCTCCATGGAGAGGATGTTAGTAGTTTGTTTGTAATTTGCTGCCATCTGCTGGCTCTAAATGGAAATGACAGCATGTTTTGGTGAGGGCAGGGTGTTGTGTTAAGGTTTTAAAATGTCTTTTGTTTAGTTTTAATCGCTGTCATAATGTCCTGGCTTTTTTCACACGACTGTAGCTCTACGGCTAAATACAGCACAATCATTAATAAAGTTAGCTTGTGTTAAAATGTACAATCTTCCTCTGGAAACAATGGAAACGTGGCAAAGTTTTCTAATCTGTGCTAGAAGCATGTAGGTTAAATTTAGAGACAAGAGACAACAAATACATTGTTCAACAACTGTGTATTTATTGAAAACTCAAAAGATGATTGTTCTGTGGACATGGTCGATGAATGCATGTTCCAGCCAGTTTGCAAATTTAAAAACAGCTTAGGGAAGGAAAAGGAGGCGTCGTCGTTGACAACCAGCCAACTAACCACAGATCACAACTTTCCTTCAGATGGGAACTAAAACGTTGGACAACTTTTCCGCAAATTAGACATAAAAACACAACAATTTCAGCAGTAGAAGAAAAAAAAAAATCAGTCATGTAAAAATGTGTCTGTATTTGATTGTTGTAAACTGCTACATAACCATATTTTTAGTCTGCAGGTTAAGCTTGAAGGCTAGTGCATTGTTAGCCCGTAGGATACTGTCGGGATAAACCAGAATCTTCTTGAGACAACTTACAAAATCTTCACACAAAGCACATTTACAAAATATCACTCATTCACAGTCACTGTGTAACATTCTCATGCTCAGATATGTTGCTCATAAATAAGGAATATTTGCAGAGCAATGATCACTTTTCTGAAGTCGTCGCACCAAACAACTTCCTTCAGCATTTTTCACATGCTTAAAACCAGCAGCAAAAAATTTAAACAAAACAAAACGACAACTCAGAAGCTTGACGCGGACCCACGCACAAACCGGAGCACGTATGGCCCTCGGCTCTTTTCACATACAGCAGGTATGCAATATTTCTGCTACAGAAACTCAACTGAAACAAAATATAAGTTAAATAAATAAGAAAGAAAGGAAGTTACTCAGAAGACACTTCTATTACAGGTTTAGTGGCTCAAAGAGTGTCATGATGGCACTATGGAGCAGTGTTGCTCTGTGCTCTAACAGTAGTATCAACATAAAGGCAAATAATAAATAACTCAAGAACAACAACAAAAAAGATATTCCTCTAGAAATAAAAGTTAATCTTTACAGAAAGATTTAGCTTTTGTTGTAACTCCTCTTGTTCCAGTTCTTTTTTTTCTGCATTGCTCATGCTAAAATCATATTGTCGTAGGTTACCGTTGCTGTTACTGTGTACGTGGAGGAAAAGAGGAGCGGGAAATGATAAGATGGAGCAGGTGAGGGGAGAGTGGAGAGGCAGGTTAGCAACAGATATACACATGATCAAGAAAGAAAGAGAGACAGACAGAGAGCAGGAATAAGGAGGAGTGATGCTAGAAAGCGTGCAGAGAGTAGAAAAACGAAAAGAAACGAAGGGGCGGTGGAGGAGGGAGTTCAGTATTCATCCTGGTCCAGGTGACCTTGTTCATCGAGGTCGTCCTCATCTGGAGGGGCAAAGCCTTCCTGCGACACAGAAAACATTGACATCTTTCAGATTTACGTTTTGTTTTGACTGAATTAAAAATAACCAAAATCATCTCATCTCCAGTAGCTGCAAAATACGCCATGAAGTTTGATGAGTCACAGTATAGCCGCTGACGATGGAAGACATTTGGGAAATGTTTGTTTTCGCTACTGATCAGTAAAACCAAAACGCATCATCAGTCCTAATGGTAGAGGTACCTCTGTGGCGTAGAGAATGTCAATTATCTTGCTGAGCACAGGGTTGTTTTCACTCTCATGTTCTTGGCAGATGAGCTCAATGTCCCGTAGTTTGCTGAAGTAGAAGTCTCTCTCTTTCTCCAGACCGTCCACTGTCAGCTTCAGCTCCATCAACTGAGGGAGACAAAACAACATGCTGACGGTTTGGACCAGGGGCGGCAAACTCATTTTTGTTTTGGGCCGAATCAAGATCATGAATGCTCTCAAACGTATTGATAAAACCTGATCACAAACTGTTAAAATATCAATGAATTTTTAAATTAAATAACATTATTGAACATCTTTTCAGTCCCGTCAGGATTTCGTGATTCTTTTAGTGATTTTTTTGCAATAAAAATCAAAGTGTTTGTGGTACTAATTTGGAAATATTTGTGATATTTGCGCTTATTTCTGGCAGTAAATGTGATTTCTTTTCTTACTCGCTGTAAGAATCATGGACTATAGCCTGATATTAATTAAGGCTGAGGCAGCTGTTAAGTACAAGTAAGAAAGTTTCTGACAATTTTTGAGAAAAATGTGCAATAAACTCCCAATTATGTATCGGCAGAAAAAACGTTCGGAGATTTGGTGATTTTGTGTGAATTTCCACGATAATTCTCAAGAAACTTCAGGGATTGAAAACACCAGTAGAGACATAAACTGCAGGTAAAATACTAATTGACAATCACCTTTTAATTGAACCTTATTTTGAAAAATGCTGAACCATCACTTTACAGACAGCAAAGTCTTTTTAAAAATTTTAAAAAAATCATCTCAGTGCTGAATGACCACTTTACCATTTGGATAAAAACTGAATAACATTTAGATGCTACAGTTTGTGTAATCCTATTATTATAAAATTGTCATTTGTTTATTAGGCTACTCTGCTTTTTGGTGTGTAAAGATTTTTCATTTTCTCATTTTAGTTTTATGCCAAACTTCAGTCCATTTTTTTTTAAAAATTCCATATTAATTTCCGTATTTAAATGAAAGGTAAATGATTGCAAAGTATTGTGTTTTTTGGTTGCTTACAATCTAAGATGTCCCAAATCCCCAAATGCTGTCTACTGGAACAAAATCTTAAATTAGCATCATTTCTTAATCTTTTCTTTCCAGCAGAAAAAAAAAAAAATAGTGTCATCAGCAGAGAACAGTTTTTTTTATTTTCTAAATAAAAAAAATTATTTTTTTTATTTAGAAAAATAAAAAAAATTTTTATTTTTTTTCTTAAATTTTTGCCTCAGGAGGAAAAATTTACTTTTCCTCCTGAGGCAAAAAGGGTGGAGAGAAAAAAAACAGTAGAATATAAGTTATCTTTGTGTGACTGTACCTGTTGATTTAGCTCCATGATCTCGGCGTCGCTGCCTCCATTTCTGGACAAAGACGGATTCTTCCTTATGGCAGGCATGCTGTGCTGGACTCGCTGTGGTGTTGGCATGTTTTTAGGAACTGTTGGAGACGTTCGCTGTGGTCCTGGAGTCACCAGAGACAGTGGGGAGCGGAAACTCTTCAGCGTTTCTTTTAAAACCAGTCAGATCACAACACTTGAGCTCTACAGCAGTAGTGGCGACAGATCGAGCACGTTCTAGAGCAGCATGATGTGCCTTTGATATGTCACATTATGGAAAACCACTTTCACCATTTTCATTATGACACTGAAGATCCAAATTATGCACATTCAATTCAAGTGTAAGACAGCTAAAAGTGCTGAAGTCTCAAAGACAGAACATGCTGACGCGATAACTACGGTTCTGAAAATAAGTGCAGTCATGATTCTGCCCATTTCCACCCACACAGCTACGTAGTGACAGAGTTATAAAGCTGGTTTTTGACACGCTGCAGCTCCATGGAGATTGCTCCCCATGATGTTCAAGCAACAGAACAATTCTGCTCCTAGCTCGTGTTAGTAATCTGAAAGCAGTTTTTCTTAAATTTGGTCAATCAAACCAGCTTTAGGAACAGTATAGGCACATCTCAATTCATTAGAATATATCATTTAAAAGTTTAGGTATTTGGGTGATTGAATTGATTACACAGAAGCCTTCGGTTTCTTACATTTTCAAGGATTTTGAGCTAATCAAAACCTAAAATTGAGTTTCTCAAAAACTCTGAATACCTCATAATGAATAAATGCTACATTGTAGGCATGGTATGGCCAATGCAACCATGGCTGCCCACCAGAAAATCACTGACACGTTCCACAATGAGGTTAAGCCTCAAAAGGTCGCTGCTAAAGAAACTGGCTGTTCACAGAATGCTATATGTATATTATTGGAAAGTTGAGTGGAAGGGAAAACTGTGGTTGGAACAGCAATAACTCCAGTCTTGAGAAGATTGGGATGTAATTCTCATCTCATTTAAGAGTTTGGAAAGGAGAAAACAGACTAGGCTGTTGTTAAGTGAAGCGGTTCCTAGTCCTTTTTTAGACTAAAGTACATTTTACATCTTAATATTTATATATATAAAAAAGGACTTTATCCTTTCATTTGCCAACCACCTTCATGGTTCATTTTATTTTCCAAAGTACCTGAGACCACACTGCCAAAAATACAATTAAAGGCTTTAAAGTTCATGTCATCAGTTCAGATGACGTCAGAAACTAACCTGAACTATTGGGCAACTGTTGATGAGAAGTTATGATGGGACGTAGCAAAGCAGAGTGCTGCTATTTAGTAAATATACTGTGGGCCAACATTTCTAGATTAAAAATTAATATCCTGTGTAAAAAAAAATTTTCCAGAGAAACTGAATTTTAGCTTTTTATTAGCTGTGAGCCGTAATCATCAAAACTGACTTAATCGTTTGAAGTATATCAACCTCATATCTGCAGTGAATCCATAGAGCTTTCCCTTCACTAGAATAACTTTTAAATGATATTCTAAAACACAGGTGTCAAACTCCAGTCCTTCAGGGCTGCTGTCCTGCAGTTTTTAGATGTGCCACAGGTAAAAAACACTCAATTACCTCCTTCTTGTGTAGATCAGATCTCCAGAGTCCTGCTAATGACCTAATTACTCTGTTCAGGTGGTGCAGCAGAGGCTCATCTAAAAGTTGCATGACACCGGCCCTTGAGGACTGGAGTTTGACACCCCTGATCTAATCATATCTGTATTTATTCAGACGATTCTTCAGTTGCATCAGCTGTGTGATGAAGAATCCAGGTGGAAATATTCAACATTTTTGTTCATGTTTCAGAATTTCTGAACCAAAAAAAAGGGAGAAAAGGGGAAAGGATGTGGACTGTCGTCCTTAGTGTGGCTGCATCCCTCTATGCACTGCGGTGTCGGCCGCGGCCCCCGCAGTGTCATAGGTCAGCGGATGCTGAGCTGTGAGGTTAGCCCGTCGCTCTGTGACTCGTGCTGCTCACAACACTTGCTTTACAGCGAGCGCTTTTGAGCCATCCAAAAGCTCAGCAAGGCCGTGCAGCAAAGCCAAGAGGGGTTTGGTTTACCTGGGTTTCTCTTTGGTTTGTGGATAAAGTGATCACCTGGATTGGGGGCAGGGGCCACGTCCTGCCCCTGCCTGGCTAGCATGGGGTCGTACTCCTTCCCGTCATAGTTGGCGTCGAAGAACTTCTTGAACCACTGGACGAATTCAAAGTTGTCCTGGAATTTTCCTTTGACAAGCTTTTCTACTGGAATTATCTGGAGAACAAAAACATCTCTGTGAGTCTCAAGGTGTGAGACTCCAATTTGTGACGTCCAGCGTACAGCGGAGTATGAGGGCCATGCTGAGAAAATTAAAAAAAATAAGATTACGAGAATAAAATCATGATATTATGAGAATAAAGTTGAAATCAGAACAATATCAGAATAAAGTCATAGTATTAAAATTGTGTTTTGGTAATATGACAAAATATTGTGACTTTAATCTCATATTATTTCGACTTTATTGTCATAATATTATGACTTTATTCTTGTATTCTGTGTATTATAAGCCTGGCGGGCCACCAGGCTTTACTTGTGTCCCCACCAGGCTTTCCATTGTTAATTTATTAGTTTTATTTGTTGATGTTTAGGCCTTAATCCTCCAGTCTTCCAAAAATCCATAACAATCAAGTGATATTTTCAAATTTCCTGTCAACTTTAAACATTTTTAAACTGAAAAACATGGCGGCCAGCTGGATGCCGTAGCGCCTGAGCACAGGGCTTAGCAAGTTTTCTGGGGGAAACCCTGCGTTTAGTTTGACTTTTTCCTCATAATATCATTACTTTATTCCGGTAATATTATGACTTTATTCTCCTACGGATTTATTTGCACAATATTATTACTTTACTCTCATCATTTTATGACTATTCTTGTATTTTCTTTTCTTAGTATGGCCCTCGTACGCTGTCATATTGTGGTATTAGATTTGCAAAGTAAAACTAGGCGATGAAGGCAGCTTACTTTGTCGACGCTCATCCTTTTAAAAGCTGCTTGAAGGACTTTGAAGTTGTGTATAAATTCATGCTCCAGTTTGGCTTGAAATTTGACCTTCTTTAGAAGAATGCAACCCGGAAATAGCATGTCCATGAACTGGCAATAAGCGGCTCCTGAAGAACAGACAGATTTGTTAGATCAATGAAGACGCTGGAGAATTTTCTTCTTTCCTTCTTTCTTTCTTTCTTTTTTTTTTCGCTCGAGCTTACCTGAACAGAGCTGCTCGATCTTGGTGTACGTGAGATGCAGGGAGTCGTTGACCCATGCGAGCATGTCATGACGGCTGAGGTTGTCAATGGACACGGATGTGGCGTACACATTCACTGCCATCCCCTTCCTGAGGAAAACAGCAACACTCTTTCAGTCACCACTCTTTGATAAATTAAGTGAAATATTCCTCTAGTAGCTGAATGCAGAAAGCACACCACACTTTTCAGATCTGAATTTGTGGCAAAACCAAAAAAATAAAGATTCAATCTAGAAGGACGTGTCAAACTCAAGACCCGGGGACCAAATGTGGCCCGCCACAGCTTTTTCTGTGGCCCTCCATACTCCAAATTACATCAATAAGTCCCTCCAGATTTTCAACAAATCTGCAAAACTCACTCAAAACCCAAACAAAATTCACACAATCTACAAATTCCCAATTTTTTTTTCTGATTTTTCCTGCAAATGTTTCTCCAAAACGTTGGATTTAAGTGACTGCTGCCTCAGCCTTCCTTTTTGGCAAGTTTGATCGATCTAGCGATGAATAAAAAGGTCATGTTTAACATCATACATTAGCACAAATATCATAAAAACTCCTTACAAATATTTTTGAATTAGGACCACAAATCATGATCATCACAATCAAAATCTATAATTTTGATTGCAAAAAACTCACAAAATCATCACGAAATCGTGGTTGGACGGATCAGTGTGAAAAGATGCTCGATATTATTTAATTTTAAGAAACACTTACTGAATACAGAAACAACTATTTATTGGTATTTTAACTACATAATGAGTTTTATCAATACATTCCGGCTCAACCGGCTCTATAAGAACATTCTGAGTTTTGATATGGCCCAAATCGAAAATGAGTTTGACACCCCTGATCTAGAAGAACCCAACATGAGCAGTCACACAATATACACATTTGATTTCTGATTGTAAGCCAGCTTTAATCCACAGATGTGTTGTAATCCTCTTTAGATTGAAGTCGGACGGCAGCTTTACACATCTGGCAGCTCCTGACTGAATGAACCAGCGATGCCTCCCTGCACCGAGAGTCACCTTTCCAAATCACCACGTCCTATCGGTTTTATTTAAACAACTGAGTCATGTTTAAAGCTGGCGCGAGGACCGTGAATGCCCCCTCAGCAGAGCGCGTGCCAGCGTTTCCCAATCTGCCTCACAGTCACTTTGACGCGGTTAACACCTGTCTGCGAAATAAAATGCAATAGAATAATAAACAAATAGACATTTATGAGACCCGTTCACGGAGGCTCAGACTCACAGTCGTTGGTTCAGGAGTGGCTGCTTTGAATGAGAATAAGCGGCGCACCAAAGCAAAGTCGGTCTATTCTCTGTGAGGGGAAAATGTGCGGGGCCTTGGAGGGGAGAAAAAAGCTGCAGCAAAGCCATGAGTGAGAACCGCTGAAGTCTAGGAATAAAAAACCGGGGCGGTGGGGTCTGACATGTCGAGTCGGAGCTGAGAACAATAAACGCTCCCGTTAGCTGACGCTGGAAGCCTTTTGGGTTGAAAAAGCCGCAACGCCGGAGCTGCTCTCCTAGCGGCCCCCTCTACAGGCCTCCACGAATACCTCAGGGTGGCCAGCGCGGGGGAAACATCCTCTGTGTGTGGGAGGAAAAGGCAGAACACGTCTCCCCAACGCAACATATGGAGCAGGAGGGAAGGAGAGCGGGGTCTCTGAGGTGTAAAAGTGCCGATACTCACTGTGTTCCGTGTTGTTATCTGGCTGGCAGCAGTAGTCCTTATGGCAAAGCGCGGTGCAGTGCTTGGTAACGGGCCGCCCTGTCTGAGCCTGCAACAATCCGGCTTCTACTGCGCAGGCGCCCGACTCCATGCTGTTAAAAGGCTTATTATAAATAGGACTTTGGCCCATTCCTGCTAAGAGACACATGATGTGTCGGGTTGGATTTTAAGCTTGTTAGTGACACGATGCAAGAGGTTCGCCAGAGGTCAGGCCACACAACAAGTAGCTTATGTTGAACTTGTTTCTACTGCTGTGTGTGTGTGTGTGTGTGTGTGGAGTACACCCTCATTTAATTACAGGATTCTATCAGCACATAATACAAATAACCTGGCTTTTATGTTGTTCTGAAAATATTTAAATCAAACTTCTCGTGTTAAAAATATAGCTTAATATCCATTAAACAAAAACACAAGCTGTTGGCGGAAAAAGCAGCATCCCTGCTTCTGACTACAGCACAATAAATCAGTAATAAAATCTATAAAAGCAGAGAGAGTGTTGGCAGGCTGCTGTGCTGGAGCATACAGGTGTGTGTTAACAATGCCCATAAGGAAAGAGGTCATCAAGGACTTTAGGGAAGCAATTGTCTTTGCCAGAGGTGGATCATGCACTAAAGAGTTGTTGGGTGAATGCATCTCCACAGTAGATGTTGCGATAGTTAGATAGCCAGGTCCTGCTGCAGCAAAACCCCATGATAATTCCAACTGCTTCACAGTTTGTATGAAGTTTTAGCAATGCAATATTTAGTTTTCTTTGTCCAAGCAGGCCATCTCCACTTTTACACTCGTCTGTTCAAGAGAAATGATTAAGGAATGCTTGGTGTTTTTCTTTAACTGGTATCTGATGTTAGAAATCCTCATGCCAAAAATAAATATCTTACTATTTTCATTGAGGTCAAGAGTTACTTTTGCCACCACATTTTCTGTGCACCCTTCATTTATAAAGTTAGCCTCAAGCTCTTCCATCTAACAGTGGCTTAAAGTTTACTTTCAGGACAAAAACTTGCCTTATATTGTATCGTAGAATAAGACAATAATCTTAAAACAAAAGAAAATAATCAAGCTGCTTACAATAATGTTGCTGGACTTTAAGAATTGTGCAGATCTGAGTGCATGCAAACCTCAAATAATGACATCAGTGGAGTCATTTCAGATTAAATTTAAATAATTTTATAACCTAGTAAGAGCAAATATGTACGAAAGATGCATTCTTATTAATAACTTGTCTCTGATTCCCCTCACAGGCATTTTATCACTTCTATTTCTTACATATTTCAAATGTATGTTTTGTATTGTAGGCGTTTGAGGTGAACATAACGGTGCGAAGCAAAAATACTCGAAAGCCAAGCATGTGATCCAGCCCTTATCAGTGCTTCGACGCAGGCTATGGTTTCACTGTGGTTTATTTGCACTTAAATCATGTGATAAAGAGCTGCAAGACAAAAACAGGAGAAAGAGGAATTCAATGTGACAACACATTGTTCAGCACCAGTGTACAGTATGTTTGGCAGGGGAAAGACACTGCGAGAGCCACTGGAGCATCACAAGACTACAGAAATAGAAACGAAAGAGCAATAAGCTGTGCGTATTCCGGCTTCCACTTACAAACAGAATAAAACCAGGTACTAAGAGACTTATTCACATGTAATTATAAGTGTGAAATTTACAAACTAACAGCAGAAAACTTAAAAAAAAAAAAAGACAACAAAAGTACTAGTGCATTTCTGTTCTAACTAAACATACTGTTAACATCTGAAGGCATGTAGACACCTGGCACGAACTTCCCAACGCCAACACACTGTGAAAAAACGTAAACTTTCCCACATATTTCACAGTGGCGACGCTAGCTTGGAAGTGTTGGCGGGAGCATTTAAGCTCTGCCCCCAAAAGAACCAGGACAGAAATGACTGACACGTCATGATCTACGCTCTTTTTGTTTGAGGGGGGTTAGGTGTTGAAAAGGCCATCTGGGTGAGACTTTTTGCTCAGTGTGGAAACACTTATGATCATAAAGAAAAGCAAAATGAATAGTTGTGCTTGACATGATAGTAGCGATCATAACACACACACACACACAGGAAAAAAAAAGAGTCACGGCGGAGGTTCATTCACATTTAGTGGGGTGGAAAAAAAACCCATCCTGCTGTAAACATCAACTGAGACGCTAATCTGAAGTCCTTCATCTTTTTGATCCCTAGAATGAGAAACAATTCAAACGTAAAAAAATATACAAATAAAACAAATTAAAAAAAGGAGAGCTTAGGTAATTTTTCCTTTTTTCTTCCGTCAGCTGATCAAAACCGTTGAGTTGTTGTAATACATATGCAATAGTTACATTTCATTCGCCACGGCCCGCAGTAAAAATCATCTTATGACATTAAAGGATGTAAAAAGGCATCTAAATAGTACATGACACAAGTGCAAAAGTTGTATCTTACAGTGAGGTAACACAATTGTTTCATAAAAACAATGTTTTCTAAACTATACGGTACAGTGCTTTCCCCTAACATGATCCAAGAAAACAAACTAAAGGAACTCAACAGCAAATCGTTTTTTTATGCTGCTTTCATATTCGGTTACCTTTAGACTGAATTTTGGTCGCTGTTACCACGTGACAAATGTTTCTCATTCAGCAAATCGACATGGATACGGTTTTATCGTCTTAAATAACAGCAAAATTCAAGATAGAAAATAAAAAAACAAAAACAAAATGTGACTCGATCGATTTGCTTTAAAAGAAAGATGAGTCGCCTTGCTCCGCCATACGTTTTCCCCGTGTTGGGCTTCATCTAACCGGTTACCAGATCCCGCTGGATCTCCCTCCAGGAGGGGCCAGGATCCGAGCCGAGGATCTCTTTGGAATGTTGTCGTCAATCTGAGCACCTGCAGCCGCGGAGAAACGGGGCATCGTGTGAGTTCAGCAGCAAAAAAACAAAACAAAACAAGTCAGTGTCTGTTTTCTCTCAGGTTTCTAACCTGTAGGTAGATTTAAGAAATGAAGATTGAAACTGCTCCTGGTTTAGTTCAAGGGGTTTTAAGTCTGGACTGTGTAATGTGTCCGAGACCTAAAGCTTTTGTGAATGTGTGTCTGTTTTTCCCCTTTTTCGCAACTCACTAAAAAAAAAGATAGATAGTTGGATTTTTAAGTTAAAAAAGTAAAAGTTTAAAGATAGTGCAGCCATCTCCAGGGGCAACCAGAACATTTCTAACCCTGCCTCGAGTCTCACCAGACAGGCTGAAGCTGGACTCATGGAGGTCCCTCACGCCGCCATGACGGGTGCAGGGGCGCGTCGGGGTGTCCAGATCTGAAGCGCCCGTGTCCCTCTTTCCCGAATTCACCACGGCAACAACATCACCGTTGTAGGGCTCCCGCTCAACGGCTTTCACCGCCTGGCTCTGGCAGAACAAGAGGATCGGCAAATATGGCCAAATTAAACCAAGAAAACCTGTCAGTCACCATGGCGACTAGAGAAATATTCATGCTGTAAGAGTTTTACCTTTTCTCTCTGAACCATCTTCTTGTAGAGGTAATCTGGGAAAGTCCTCAAAGGGCAGAACTTCCCAGAACCCTCTGCACACGTGAACATGCCGTTTTCATAGACCAGACGCCCGCGGCTGATGGTAACCAGGGGCACGCCGCGACAACGCAGACCTTCGTACAGGTTTACGTCGCCTCCCTGGAACTGGTTATCCACTGAGATGGTCCTGCAGGCAGACATCAGAAGAGAGACGACCCGGTTCAGTCAGACAAAGGCTTGACTTTGCTCAGAGATAAAAGCTGCAGAGAGAGACAAGCTGGTCGATGAGCGTGTGGATCAAGTTTCATACTTGGATCCCTCGGGGTCCCAGACCACCACATCAGCATCTGCTCCGGGGATGATCCGGCCTTTCCGGGGGTACAGGTTGTAAATCTTGGCCGCATTAGAGCTTGTGACGGCAACGAAGCGATTCTCGTCCATTTTGCCTCCAACCTGCCCGGTAAAACAAAAATAAAGTTTGTAAAATTTAAAGGTTGACATGGAAGGAACTTTGGAAACAATCGTTTTCAGAGACACTGTGAAAAGTATTTGTTTTATTTGGCTTTTGGTTTGCAGATACGCCCCAATGTTTCAGATCAGTAAGCAAATTTTAATATCAGACAAAGAAAAACTGAGAAAATACTAACAGCAGCTTTCAAATGATGATTTTTATCTGCTACAGGAAAGAAGTTTCCTTAACCGACCTGAAAAAACTGAGTTTTTCACATTGTCATATCCTGACTTTCCTCATTCACACACACATCTTTTAATTCAGCACCACTGGACGGTTTTCAGCTATTGTTAAAGCCACACCATGTCAACTGAATTCCAGACTTTGACTAGGCCACTCAAAACTCTTATTATGTTACGTTTTGAAACTTTTTAGCTTACTTCGTGTTGTCAAACAGGTTCAACTAAAAGCTGAATGAACCTAACGAGTGCTTTTGCAGTTAAGTCCAATGTTGTCCACACACGCTGGCAGATTTAAGTTACAAGTAATCTTTAAATTTCCATAGGTGTTTACATATTTAAAATCAATTTAAAACATTTTGCGGTGTTAATTGTAGACTTTTTAACGATGCGTAGACACTGACTACTGAATTCTGACACAAAAAAAGTAAAGAATTAAAGAAGAAGAAATCTTTACAGGGCAAATGCTTGAAAAGCAGTATTTATTTATTATTTTTATTTTAATCTGTTTTTATTCCCCCAGAGAAATTGGATTTTCTATTAGTGGAAGTTCTCTGGCTGCCAAAGCAGGAACAAAAAGAGCCACACATACCACCCCTCTCTCCCAGATGACGCTCATACGGTCCTGAATGCCTGGAAGGCCGTGAGGGATCTTTGTGAAATCATCCTTTCCCATGGCCCTCTGTTTGACTGTGAACGGACGGTGATCGGACGCCAGGACGTTTAGAGTGTCGCTGTGGCGGGAGTGAGGAAGGCAGCGACAGTTTAGTCGCTGAAACAAACTCCATCTGCGATTGTAAGTGAGAGACTGTGTGGCATTTCCTCACTTTCCCAGCAGACTCATCAGGAAGTTCGGAGTACTGGGGTCCAGGCGGAGAGGAGGCACCGTGACGTGGGCGGCTGCGTGAGACCAGTCCAGGTGATAGTACTGCATGCCGTTCAGGACAGCGTGGGCCGTGGTCGTCTCTCCGTGGACAACCTTACCTGCGGGCGAACGAAATGAAAAGAAAAACAAGGAAATGCTGACGGTCTAAGAGCAGGATACCTGCAGATGAGCTATTTAAAAGTGAGCGAGCTTCAACCTTGCATCTTGGCTGAAGCCACCACATCGCCTGCAGACATGCTGGACACATTGACGAGATAGATTGGGCAGTGGGCCTGAAGAAGAACGAGCACAAATATATTTTTTTAGCAATCCCAGCACCTCTGTCGGGCTGTGGAGACCGTTTTATGTTTATGATTAAAGCCAAAGTTTAACTCACCCTGTTGGCAATTGTGATTGCCCTGTGCGTTGCTTCTGCTTCCAGCTGCAAACCACACAATGAGTCAAATTATTCTGTTTTACTGCAATAATTTACAGTGTCTTACAAAAGCATCTATGGCTTTTCTTTTATAATGCAGCCACCACCATTTTTCACTATGGCTGTGGTCTGTTGTGGTTCAATTTCACAATTATGCACCACTTTGAGGTCAATTTATCACAAGAATTGAGAGCCATTACTGTCCAGAACCTAACATGACTCTTTGGAAAAAAAAAGATAACATCATTTTCTATATATAAATTCAGACTCCAGAATTTGTCTTCATCCTTACATGAAATAGCGATCGTTTTTATTTCAATTTATTTTGGTTTAAGAAAAAAGAAAAACAGGAAACTTTTACAAAAAGAGAATGAATTCATTTTCTTTGCTTCTGTATTTGCAGAAAACCCGATAAGAAAACAACAAAAAGCTGAAAAGAACATACAATAAAGCCCAAAATTATCTATACTCCTTGCAGGTTTAGATATACAGTAAAAGAGATTTTATCTCATTGTCGTCCAGGTAAAATAATGGCTAAATTAATTGATTAAAATTGTTCATATTGCATAAAAACACATTACTAGCCACACACTAGAGGAGGGTTTGAAGTGTAAAATTTGGCTCCGGCACCACAGGTTGCAGAAATCGTGTTCTGTAAGAAAAAGTCTTATATAGGCAACATATGTACAGAGATTTTATTGATATCGCTGACCAGACTAGAGGAGTAAGAAATTATGTTATTTAAGGTCTAAAGACAGCGACTGGTTAATTTTGAGTCTCCTACCTCTTCAGGTCGACTGACTTCAATCCCCTCCGGGCCACTGATCCCGAGGTCTAACGCTTCCTTCGCACCCTGAGAAGACAAGGCAGCGCATACATATTTATTTATTATTATAAACTGTTCGAATATCTATATGTTGAAATTATCAATGTTTAGTTGTACTGGTATTGTGTCCTTCTACACATGGATTCCTCCTAACCTCGGCGACCAGCTCCCCGTTCTCAGCGTGGACCCTTGCAATGGCCCCGATGTCCTTACAGTGCTGCAGGGCCTGGAAGAGTTCGCTGTCCCTCAGCATGAATGTCTCCTTGTAGGCCATGAACATCTGGAAGGAGTTCACTCCTTTCTCTCTCACAAGTTTCTCCATCTCATCTCGCACCTGCACACAAGAAAATAGTCCAGGTGTTGATGAATGGGCATAGGAGCCAACAATACTTGGCAAAATTTGCACATTTAGAGACCGAAAATTGTATCCATTCTTCTTTGCAAAATAAGTGGACCAGAATCTGATTGGAGGGCTGTAGGTCCAGTGTTAGTTTTCTGCCACATGTAACATTTGGGACAACTTGACATTGTTTACCATGGAGGTTTGCAGATGTAAATGGACAAAATGTGAACAAATATAACAGAGTATTAATTCTTTACTTTTAAAAGGTACTGTAAAACAGCTTGCTTTAGCTATTTGACAAATTTGTACAATACTGAGTAGATACAATGTGTTCTATGTTGAAGAAGGTTGAAAATATATTTTTAAGAGAGGGAAATGCATAGTTTCGTACCTTGGGTCCCCACCAGGTAACTCCAACATGAAGAGAGTAATCACAGCAAGCTTTGGGGTCAGCCATGGTGCGGCACTTCTCGTACGCGTCCAGCAAAGACTCATTCTTCTCTGGCAGAACGTGTCCAATCACCATCGTTGTACCGCCAGCTAAAGCAGCCTGGAGAAAATCCCCAAAACAGCCTTTTATATGTCTGGGTGGATGAATAGCCAGCTAGCTATCTAGCTATTAAGCTAGCTAATCAGCTATCTAGCTATTAAGCTAGCTAATCAGCTAGATAGCTAGTCAGCTAGCTATCTAGATAGCTAGCTATCTAGCTATTAAGCTAACAAGCCATATATCTCGCTAGATAGAGCTGACTAGCCAGCTAGCTATTAAGCTAGCACGCTATTAAGCCAACTAGTCATCTAGTTAGCTAGCAAGATAGATAGATAGCTAGTCAGCTAGCTATTTAGCTATTAAGCTAACAAGCCATCTATCTAGCTAGCAAGTTAGCTCGCTAGATAGAGCTGACTAGCCAGCTAGCTATTAAGCTAGCACGCTATTAAGCCAACTAGTCATCTAGTTAGCTAGCAAGATAGATAGATAGACAGACAGACAGACAGTCAAACTAAATGGTACATGAGACACATACTTAGCATGAAAAATGAGAAAAAAAAACTATAAATCTGTAAAAAGGTAAATCCTTTAAAGCAAAGTACATATCTTTTGAATGGAAACTATTTTTTCTTGATGTACTTTTTAAATATGTTTTCAAGACATAAATTAACTTAAACATAGGTAAGAAAGCAGAATGTAAAATTATCAGTATAAAATTACCTTTAATGTTCATACAATAAAGGTTAATGCACAAACATTACCCTTTAATATTTATTTATTTGTTTATTTCACTCATTTACAGTTCAAAATGAACATGTTACATGCTGACATAGGCACGTTTTGAATAAAATATATTATGTGACATTACAGAAAAGATGCACTTGTTAAGTAAATATTTACAGAACCACAATCTAATAAGCACTACAGCCTCATCCCAAACCATGAACCTTAAGACCTTTAACAATGATCCTTATATGTGAAGCATAAATCTATCAGTAGTTAAAACACCAGATTGACGGCTCCTCATGGTGCAATCATGAGCTATTTAAACCCATTACTATGTTATTACTTTACGACCTCAGTACTTAATAGTTTTCCAGCCCCTACAAGCGGATTTACTACAGTAAAACTGGATAACGCCAACCACTGAGGACAGAGCGTGTTTTTGTGTATGAGTGCCTGCCTCAGTGAGCATCTGTCAGCCGACCCCAGAGGGACTGTGGAGGAGGACGGCAGAGGGAGAGGGGTGTGTGTCTGAGGACCATTGTTCCTCAGCACAATGGCGTGAGTGAAAAGATTTGCGGCAGTCTTTGCAGCAGCCCCTCGGTATCCATGGAGACGGCTAGCGAGCTACATTTGTCCCCAGGCTTTTTTTTTTTTCCAGTGGCATCAGGGAGGAGACGAGAGAGGGGAGGATGAGCAGGGAGGAGAGGGAACAGTTGTAAGCGTCTGTGGGTTTGTTCGACATTCAGCGTTCGTCACCTTTCAGCTCACGTTGTCGTAAAATGCTACAAAGTGACGAGTCACCATGGACGCTGAGAGGAGAACGAGACATCTGATTTATCCAGGATAACTCCTTTAAGTAGATATCGTAGATATCAACCCTGCTCACAGAATATCTTAAAATGACAGTGATGTAAACGAAGAAAGCTTTACAAATTGGAACTCCTACAGAAAAAGGAAGTTAAAAAATTAAATAAATGTGCTTTTCTTATCTTAGCACATGTCTTTTTCCTACAGCAACCTGTTTTGCTGATACTTTTCATGTTTTTACAGGAATCAGCTGAACTCTGCCCAATATTCAGCTGGATATCTTCTTTTTGAAGAACTCTCAATGACTTGATACAGGACAGCAAAGACGTACTTTTTTTGTATACATTATTCATTTCTTTCTCTGCATTGCTGATCAACATGAACCAATCAGAAATAACAATTTTCGGCCGGATAAGGCCTGATAGAAGCAGCAACACTCTTTGGTGTGGAAGCTTTTCCTGAGTGAAGAAGACTAGCTATTTTAGGGTCACTGCTTGGTGTTTAGAATAAAAAAAATGCAGAAACAGAAATGTAAAGGGAAAGTCTATTTCCTACAACCTGTTGAAATATGTCTGATATTCATTCAGGCTGCTAGCATCATTGCAACAGAATTTGTCCCTGTATTTGGTGATTATTCAGGAACATGTATTAACTCTATTTTTACACAAAAACAATAAGAAACAAAGTAAGATACATTTTCTGGTTTTATCAAGAGGATTTTTGAGACTTGAGACTGGAAAGAACGCATTTTATTTTTTACTCCTCGTCAAGAAACAAATAGTTTTACTTTTCTCTCCTACAGCGTCCATTACAACTAGGTGTATGTTGCCAATTATGAAAATTAGACTATGACACTGCGATTAGCATCTTCTAACCATTGCTACATCCTGACTAGAATTGCCAACACATGGTAAGCCATGCTGACATTGCTTACCGAATAACAAAAGGCTCAAGACAACTTAAAAATGTGTAATGTAATCATTTTGTCTTTGTTTTTAAGCAGCCAAAACGTTCTATTTCTTAGACGGAAATCTGAAGTGGCTAAATTATGTATCAGCAAGTCAAACCACTGCCAAATTCAAGCTTTCATTCAAGCTGCTCATGTGGTTTTGTTTAATTAACATAAATGTTGCCCTCAGGTTGTCTACATTACATATCAGTGATAATGATCTCTAAAGTTACTGAATCTTTGCTAAAAAATCTATACCACAGCTTTAGGAGAGTCAGTTAAAGCTTTGTCCAGAGAGTAACCATATGCATTTTGCAATAAAAAACTCAATATAAGTGTAAAATCAACAAGATTTGTTCAAGATTGTGTTTTAGTTTTAACAGAGTCTGAAAGGTTCTCCTTAAAGCAACCAAAGTAGGGCATTTGATCCAGGAATACAAACAGGGATCAAAAGCACGATTCATCACTGACATCTCGGCTAAAATTAGCAACGGAAAACATTTGGATCTGGTGGATTTTAGATTTTAAAATCTAAAATCCAGATTTTAAAGCTTCACACTCCAACATATAAATCTACATCTTCCACTGACACCTAAAGTTTCCACTCCTCTGTCCTGCAGGGTGCTACCTTGGTGCCGCTGTAGTAGTCGTCTGCCGTGACGGCGTTCATGAAGGTCTCCTCCAGGTGGACGCTGGTGTCGATGCCCCCGGGAAGCACCAGCTTCCCCGAGGCGTCGATCACTTTGGCTCCTCCGGGGATCATCAGCTCCTTGCCCACCTGCTGGATGATGCCGTTCTCGATGTAGACGTCGGCCTCCTGCGTGCAGTCGTCGTTCACCACCTTGCCGCCCTTCACCAGGATCCGCACCATTGCTGAGCTGGAAGACATGGCTATCGCTCTGCGTCGCAAAGAGAGAAAACACACATGTTCTCAGGAGAGTTTGAGTGCCTTTCTTGTGAAAAGTGTGGCAATCTTGGTCCAAATACACAAAAAGATGAAAAGCTACAGATAGGGCACCTCATTCTGAGACAGTTTGAGGAGTTTAACGAGGAGAGAAGAAGCTCTGGGATGCTACTCTGTGATGGGTCTGTCACACTGTGACTGACATCAGCCACAGCGCTGAGAAGGCTGTGTCAGTCACCGCCTGAAACCTGACGTACCATCACAGTGACGCAGTGGGAACAGAAAGAAGCTGAGTCCGCTTGTAGGTCACAATGAGGCGAACAAGGGTCAATAAGGCCATTATTGTATGAAAAAGGACGGCCAGTCATACAGCAACGTACAATGACCTGCATCACACTGGGATAAATCTGACAAATATATCCTTACAAACCTGAAATGTGTTTGCACATTTCTGCCTTTTCTGGTGTGGCGACCAAAATCTCAACATGAGTTTAAGAACCAGCTACTTGTTAGTCAGTCAGTCAGTCAGTTAGTTAGTACAGGTAACTAACTAATTAGTTACCTCATTAAGTTAGAAAACAAACAAATGATTACTTATTCCATAAAAACATAACTTAATGCGCTAGGACAAAATGACTAAACACCTGACTTCAGTTGAGATCTAAATAAAGGAATCTAATTAATGTTACTAGATTCTGACCATTATGGCACATCAATTGTACAATTATGTTTGATTAAATTTTAAAAGATTACTAATCCAAAAGTCATTTTTATAGTGCACTGTTTGCCTAAGCAGCCACTAATAATAATAATAAAAAACGAACAAACAAGCAAAAAAATACATAAATGATCTAATATCTGTTACTTTAATGTAATTCTTGCTTGACTTGAATAATGACCAGTTCTGCTGTTTATTCAAAGTAATTTAAATAAATGTAAATTATATTTCAGTAGGTTAAAATAAAGGGAAAACAATTTGAACTGCACAATTTTTTACTGAAAAAAAAAATTATATATATAAAATTATTATTATTTATTTTCATAATTTTTTTTTCTTCCTGTTTTTCAGAACTTAAGCAATTGTAAGTTTGGCCCTCGCTGGTTCTGAATCCCTCCACTCAGTAAAGGCTCTGGGTGAATTTAGGTTACGGTCCGCGATTAACAATTCATCAGAAACAAAGAAGCAATCTCCTGGGTTCCTCCTGCGCCCTGGCTGGCTGCCTCCCATCTCCTCCCCTGCGCATCATTTGTGGTGATGATGTTGGGAGCTGTGCGTGGACGTGGAGATGCTGTGTGCCCACCATCTCCCTGTGTCTGTGCGTGCTTGCGTGAAGTCCAGGACGCGTGCGTCTGAGGGTGCGGCAAGCTTACTGCAAGGCATGGCACTCCTTCACGCTTCCAGATCTGACGCCTGATAGTGGGAGAGGTTCTGCAGGATCCATCAGAACCTCCGCTAACAGGTCGATCTGCGCTGTTGCTCCGCTATGATCTCACTTATTAATTGTATTATTATAACACAGAGGTGATCGGTGGTGGACGGCGTGGAAGTTGTTTAAACGGGCCTCTTTAAAGAATGTTAGAAAATTGTTTTATAGTAAATAAATACGCTGATTCACGCAGACGGTTCGTTTAATGTGATCGAATTCAGGCCCAACTTTTATTTCTGATTCATTTTGCGCGCACACGCGTAAATAAAAACCAACCCCGCTCCCACTTTTAATCTATAAATAAATCCAGTAAATATGCAGATTTGCCTCGTTTGGTCCAGGCGAAGTCAAAATGATGACACATGACACAAAGAAACCGGTCTCCATCATGATCAGCCCGCATCCAAGACTCCAAAACCCCCCCAGTGCGCTCCCTCTCAGCGCGCCCTCTGCGCAGTAAGGTAATGCTGGTGATCTAAGTGGCCAGACATTAATTAAACCCTGCGGCCCGTCTGGACGGACGGGGAAGGTGTGGTTGAGCTCCAGGGTGTGAACTGCACCGTGTAGCCGCTGGGGAGGGGGATATGGGAACAAAAGTGTCCGGGTAGCAGGGGCGGTGATTAAGACGCACAAGCCTTAATAAAATCGCTCATATGTGGAGCACATACCTCCAGGTTGGGCCTGTTGCAGCTGCTCCAATCCGCGCTCTGGTTACTTTCTGACCGGAACAGAAGGCAACACAATCCGTGGACGGCCCTTCCCAAGCAGATACACACACCAGATGGATACCTTCCCGGCCGGTCTGGGACCAGCACGCCGCAGCAGCATCAGCGTCAAGTAAGCGAAGCGGATTGAATTGAAACGTCCGATGTACCCCTTCAAAATAAAAGTCACGTGAAATCAAATACTAGTTTACGTTGTGGTTCGAAATGAATAATGGGCTTTAACGAAACTACAGAAATAAATACAACTAATTTTGCGAGACATAATTTACATTTGAGCTTCTGGAATAAAAACAACATACAATCTAAAATACAATACTGCAAACACTAATGTTATTTAGATGACTGCTGTTGGTTTAAACAGCAGAATTTACACGAGAACTTAAATATTAACTGGTCAAATTAAATTTATGTTGTAGTTAAACAATAAAAATACTAACAAAAAATTAGTATTACTAACATTTTTATAATTGTAAAAAAATTTTGTCGGTAAAATAAATCTCGCTACCTGTCCTAATCGTTGATCCACAAACAATTGCGACTGCAACAGTTAAAACAAAACAAAACTCTGTCAAGGAGGAAAATACAATCATTTAATTTCCCACATGAAAAATTATGAATTTCTGCCTTTTATTTTGTAGCAGCAACCTTTATCGTCCGGTGGAGAGTTGTGTGTGTTTTTTAGCTAACCTTCCACGCGCCGCAGCATCCACTCCGCGAGACTAGGTGACGCTCCAATCAGCGGCGCTGCGTGAAGGCTGGTCTCCTCAACAGCCAATCACAGCAGACGTAGGGCGCTGCGTGACGGCTGGTCTCCTCAACAGCCAATCACAGCGGACGTAGGGCGCTGCGTGAAGGCTGGTCTCCTCAACAGCCAATCACAGCAGACGTAGGGCGCGTCCACTCAGGGGAGGATGTACCATTATCATATGAGGAGGGAGATAAGAGGCAAGCGTCACTGGTAGAACATTTTATCTCAATGGCTTTGGCTAATGGGTTGTAAAAAAGTTACCAGCTGTTAGTATTCTCTTCCTACCGTGGGTAGTTGTGTTGTTAGTAACAGGACTCTGTATTATTTAACATGTATATTTTCCTCATTGGCTTGTAAGTGTAAGTTGTCTTTGACAGTACTATTTTACAGCTCTTCATACTGTCAAGCTGCCCAACAATGCTTTGCGGTTATATTAGGAATTTATAAATAATTAAAAATCTGCAATTAGGCAAAGTTTTTACATGTATATGCATAATTTATTTTTGTGTAGTTTATATGTGTTGTTTATATAGAGACATTCAATAAATTCAATATTATTAATATGGAGTTGCCATCAGTATTCAATAAATTAGAGTTTTATTAACATAATTCACTAATTGGAGTATGTTAAATAGATTAATTGCATACAAGCCTGTTTTTAAGCCTTTCTGATTTTACAGCTAATTAAAACACAACATTTGGGATTAGAATATTACGTCAGATGAATAAAAAATTATGTTTTAATACAGAAATGTTTCATCATAATGCATATTCTAATTTATTTAATGTGACTGTATATCATAAATCCCAAAAGGTTTGACCTAATTCATACAGCTTAAAAGACAACTATCCCTAACACTGACCAAATTTATGTAAGTTTCTGAATTAAAAGTTACAAAAAATCTAAAATAAAAATATTTCTGGGTTTTCTGGCAATTGGCAAATAGAAATAAGTTGGATAATTCTAACCAAGATAAAACAAAGTGTATGTCTTCTTTCTTCTTTTTTTTTTATCACTCCAATAACCACGACCACTGCAGCGTCCTTCACCCGTCATACTCTGCCTCGGTCCTCCCGAGTTCTTGGTATTTCTCCTGTTCTTTTGCTCTTTTTTCCTAATATTTATATCTTTGGGGATAATCACATTCACACAGCTTGAGATTGGATATTTGAAATGGAAAGGAACAAAAGGGTAAGTTACACATTTTATAATTCTTATTGTATTGACATGAACACATCAATGAAGGTGTTGAAAATAAATCCAGTTTAGATTTCATTTGATCAATGCTTTCATTGATCATGCCACACCCGCTCAACAGTTATTGTTGTTAGCGTGTCCGTGACAAAGTCACACCATTCCAATCCGGTGATTGCCAGCTGTCAGTAGTATGCGTGTGAACGCCTCAAAATAGCACGGCCACCCTGGACCTTGAGCTGAGCAACCTGAGACACATCATTTTTCATACTGCTTTTTACCTCAACCAGTCCAAACGGGGGCAATTCTGACGGGTCATACACCTTGCCATCTGGAGTTGCACCAAGATATGATGTGTCAGGGCGAACAATGAATCCCACA
>CAEFZX010008503.1:0-89716 GCA_903066825.1 Alfaro cultratus
AAATAATCTGTTAAAAAATACACAGACAAATTCAGCTCAAGATGTTTTGAAAAATAAATAAAAACTGTAAAGGAGGACAAAGAAAGTTGAATGGAGGTATTTTAAAGCACAACTCAATCTTCTTTTTGAGACATCCTGGAAAAAAAAAAAGTTTGGCAAGGCAAAAAAAAGATAATTGTGGACCTGCGCAGGCTAGTTCAACCTTGAGAAAAATCTCTAGATGCATGAAGGTGCTATGTTCATATGTTTCGCTATCGTACAGCTCACGAAGGAAAGATCTTCTGCGTCTCAGTGATGAATCCATTTTAATGCAGAATGTGAGTAATCAGCCTGTAAACAAAAGCAAAAGACCTTAAGTTAACGAAGGCAGCTGGTGAGAGAGTGTCATTTTCTACAAGGAGATGAGTTGTTTACCGATTTGGACTCGAAGGTCAGCCAGTGAGGAAAAACCCTGTACTCTAATAGCAATTTTTATAAGTCAAATTATAGTTTGTAAATCATAATTTGGGATACAGTCTTCCTGTGTTCTGGTTTATGCCTCTTTCAAAGGGGTTAAGTTATTCTGAGCTCTGATCTCTAGTTAGGACTCTTGAGGACGAACTACTTGTCCTCACTTTGCTACTTTCTTCTTCTACTGCTCCAATTTGCTAACGTAAAAGATTGTGTTGTACCATGATGTCTTTGAGGGGGTTTTTTTACCTCCATAGGTCACAGGTGTCAGACTCCAGTCCTCGAGGGCAGGTGTCCTTCAGTTTTTAGATGTGCTACAGGTACAAAACACTGGAATGAAATGGCTTAATTACCTCCTCCTTGTGTAGATCAGTTCTCCANTAATGACCTAATTATTCTATTCAGGTGTGGTGCAGCAGAGGCACATCTAAAAGTTGCAGGACACCGGCCCTCGAGGAATGGAGTTTGACAGCCCTACCAAGATGATACGCCTGATCTGGCAATCAGTTTTGGCTGAAGTGCCTTCCTAGAGGAGGGCATGGGCTGAGACACTGCTGTCAACAACTCAACAGGGCCGTGCAGAGACCTTTGGAGGGGCAGGGGCTCAAAGTTAAAAAAGGGTATACAGCGGGAGCAGACATGTCCAAAAATGTCAGAGCAACATTGCAATTAGGTGACGTATTGATGAGACTGACTCCAGAACCGGAGCCATGCGTCGAGGTGAGACCGAGTATTTCTAGCCGAAACCTCTCAACCTCACACACCAGGACATGGAACAAGTGGCTGGGGAGAGGGAAGTCTAGACCAGTGTTTCCCAACTCTGGTCCTCAAGGCACACTGTCCTACATGTTTTAGAGGTTTCCCTGCTTTAATGTGCCTGATTCAACTGATTGCAGTTCAACAAATGCCTGTTAATCANATGCCGTTTTCACTGATCTCTGGCACACTGCAAATCAGGAGGAGCGAGACGATCTGACATGCTGTCAGCTAACTTATAGTACAACACAATCCGTTACGTCGGCGTGGACGACTGCTAATTTCAATAACAAGGTTTTCCTCTTCGGCGCAAAATCTGACCTTCTTACGAGTCTTGGTACGATCAACTCTCTCCTCACAGCTCGCTTCTTGTGACTGTTGCTGGTTGTTTTCTGTTCTCTCAGCTGGAGAAGCAAACTCCTCCGGCTGAGAAGTTTTCTCCTCAGCCGGAGGAGGATTGAAAAGGTAAGCGTCAAACTCATCGTATTCTGTGGATTCATCATGAGAGCTGTTATATTCAAAGGTGATGTCCGGAAGTAATGCTTTCACAACTTTTTTCACTCCGGTAGTGATGAGATATCCAGCTGCAAAAGACAAAGAAAAAAACATGATGGCTATGATATCTTGGGGAACTTGGTGCAAATGTAATAACTGATGTTTTGAGATGGAGGCTTTTATAGCCCCAGAAGTTCTTTGATCTATGACACAGGTCTATGTCATAGATGAGGTCATAGCGACACTGAGCTCACTGGAGTTCTGAGGGAATGGCTTGATCGTTGCTATGGAAACGGACCTTCTTGCTGCAAGGCAACAGAGCTACCAACTGCGCCACTGTGCAGCCCTTTTATGCACTAGAAACACATAAAACAACAAACACATTTTTGAGAAGCGGAAACAAAAAGGAGACGTGATTTACAAGATATTTTCCGAAATATAATCTGAAAAGCATGCTATCCATTTGTATTTACCCCCTCATAACAACCCTGTGATGTAACATGGCAGTGTCCTAATGCTTTTCTTTGGCAGGAAGAGGCAGCATTGTAAGATGTCACTGATGGTAGAAGAAAACCTATTAATCAATCAATCGATCAAGTTTATTTGCATAGCTCATTTCAGTATCAAGGCAGTTTAAAGTGCTTCACAACATAAAAAGACAAAAAATCACCAACTGAATCATTAAATCTTTCCAAGTGGCGTCATTACACATCAAAATGTTGGTTAGTGTTTCATTTATTATGGTAAAAAGCAAATCTAAACAGGTGGGTTTTTATAGTCTAGATTTAAAGGAACTCAGTGTTTCAGCAGTTTTGCACTTTTCTGTAAGTTTGTTCCAGATATTTGGTGCATAGAAGCTGAATGCCGCTTCTCCATGTTTGGTTTTGGTTCTGAGGATGCCAGAGCAGACCAGAACCAGAAGACCTGAATGGTCTGGAAGGTTGATACAACAATTATTTCCAGCTATTAAAAGATGAGGAAAAAATAAATAAATAAAACTGAGACACTTTGTGTTGGTCTATTAGACTCTCTAACCAATTTTAAAAAGTAAAGAGTAAATTACAGAAATGATTTGATAACATTTAATTCATAGGAATGCTAACATTTGTTGCACTTTGGATTTTATTGAAAACAATATTTTTTTAACAGAGGTTTTTTCCCACACAGGGATTTTGTGGTGCAAGATGACAACGCTTCAATAAAAGATGAAATCACTAACAACAAAGAGATTCAATAAATTTGCAGGATTTCAGGTAGTTTAATGCTACAAACTAGTGAACTACTTAAACGGAACACACCCAGGTTTTAACTACTAACAGATAAAACCAATTGACAATTGAAGAATACATTAATAATAACTTCAAGGCTTCTGGGCTGTGATTGTTAAAGCAACAAACAGAGTTAAGCTGTCTGTTGAAAGAAACAATGCTATTACAGTGTGAATATTGACTGAGTAACAATGGCACAACTGTCTTCTCCAGAAAAAAACAAAACTGTGTAGGTTGTTTGTGCCAGCTGGCAATAAGGCTCTTTTTCCATAAAGAAACAAAAAAGAATGTTCTATATCTTGTGTACTCATCACTTTGGTGAAAAAGGGCATATGTAAGACTTGGTGAAAATCTTTATTTCAACCAAAATGATATTGTTTCTCACTATAGCAATAATAAGTGGCAACATTTTCACAAAATTAACCACATATAAATGTGAATAAACAATATGCTCCAAAAATAAAACCAAACAAATTAATTTAGGTCCAGAAATGGAATTTGAATTGTAATCTCTTTATGACTATACTAGTAAGTAAACTCTGCAACTTCTCAGACTCCTGTTGGTGTTGCAGGGTATAACCCTGTTCATTTTGAATTTATTAATAACAGGTTAATGTATTTAGATTGTCTGCATTTGTATTATAATCTAATTTGATTTAAAATGTGCAAAAGACAAAATACTCAAATTGCATTTGTTTAGGGGTTAGAGGGGTTAGTCTTTTCCCACACTGAATGGACTCTTTGCACGTCAGCTTCCGGGTTCAGGGATAAGTGGCTCGGTCGCTTCCAGTCTATTGGAAATGTCATTTTACACTAGGTGCTTGCAGGGCTTGCCCAAGGTAACAATTAATGATGTACAACCACCCAAAGCTCCAACAAGTAAGCTGGAGAAAGGTTTTAAGATGTACGCCTTGTTAGATACTTAAATGTGCTATTTAAGTATCTAAATATTTTAAATCCATTCTAACGGACAATGTATTTACCTTATTTTGTATTTATTTTCAAGTATATTATGTGTGTTTATTGTCTTTAGTGTCAAACAGAGACCAAGTAACGGGGGAAATTATGGTTCGAGCTTTTTGCTAAAGAAGCATGAGGAAACACAACAAGCCTCATAGCTTAACAGTAGGGCAGCACTGGTGAATGTTGACAGCATCATATTTTTAATGACAATTCAATAATTTCTGCAGCGTGTTTCTGAGATGGAGTCAGACACACGTTAACTGGTGATTCACAACATCTATTTGTGAACATCTGTTCCTTTTAGTCTTTGAAAGCATAAAAGGAGGGAAATACGTTGTTATTGGCTTGTTTTACCAATAGTAGTTGGAGGAAAAACAATGAGCAAATCCCAATGGCTTTTCTGACTAGCAGCAAGAAAGAGCTGAACTCAGGTGTAACTGGTGTTGGATCTGATTCCCAGACATAAATTCATTGAGCTTAGCTGGAAATAGGCATCCAAAGGAAATTATGTCTGAGGCTGTCATAAAATCTGAGATAGGCTGAGGTGTTCAGTATAGTATGGCTCTTTGCCCAAGGTGCCACAATGTAAGGGAATGGTTTCACCTGCCAGTGGCACCTAAAGCAAGTTTTCTATTGCTTATTGGCATGTTCATTCTTCTCAACAACCTTGTATTTTACATAATGCATGAAAGTGAGAATGATCTTGAAATTGGTATCAGGTTTGAGATGTTAAGTTGGCACCACGGTAAAGGAAAGCATTTGATCATTCCTTGATCTGAAACACAATTGACAGACAATATAGAAATGGATTATTCTGCGCTAAACTAAATATATATATATATATATATATATATATATATATATATATATATAGAGAATTTTTTTTTTTTTGTGAAAGACAAAAAAACATTTGTCTTTCACAGACAAATGACTGTGAAAGATATTTTTACCATATGGAATAAGAGGTTAAGAATCTATACTGAATATATTCAATACTGATTCCAGGTTTTTAAAAACGTCTTGGGTTTGGGTTTTCTTTCTAAAATAATGTCTCAGTAATTATTTATTTTCTCATTTTGGGGGCACAGAAGGAAGGACTCAACCCAAGCAGCATTTATGAAAAGAACCACCACTGAATATGCATACGTAGCATAAAAAAGGCTCTTCGCTGCTCAGGATTGGTTAAGGTATTTGTCAATACATAGCTGCATTGCAAAATACAAAGTCAATAGTTTTAAAGTGTAGCATCTTTAAACAGTAACCATAGCCCCCTGAAGCCTGTTTTATGTTTTCAGACACGCCATTTAAATAAGACATAAATGCATGAAAAGGCACCTTGACAATCCGGCTGTTAAATGGAGATATTGATATTAAGATTTGCAATGTCCATCTCAATTTGATCACAATCTGGCCATCAAAGTGCAATTTAAATGAATGTGCATCTTTCTGTCTAAACAATTTGAGGATAAAAACACAGCAGAGAGTAGAAAAAGAATTCCAGGTATTGACTAAATTTGTCTTATCATTTATCACAATTTCACCAACCACTTTGTCACGGCTTCAGCTTTTAAGGAAGATAGATGATCCAAGATGTTGTCCCCCTCTTTCATACTCTTCGTGCTCTGGGAAGTGTGTCCAATATGGACTTACTTGAGCTCGTAGCAATATTGTTAGCCTTCGTTTGTCACTACTGAGGCAATCGGGGGGCTTTTTGCATGCTTTTCCACATGCTGTGCAGGGACATCTGGCATTTTCTGACCTTTTAACCTATATTATTAAAGATTAATTTCATTATCAACCATATATCTTACCAACAATGCTGGTGGTGCATGGTGTCAAATCGGTACATGGGTGTTTTAGTTGACTAAGCGGGTAAAATTTGTTATTCAGCGAGTTTTCTTTTGAACATACCACAATGTCAGAGCGGTACCAATAAGGGGCACGACTCGGAAAGGTGTGGCATTTGCTTCCCTACCTCCCTGGGGGATTTATGCTGAGGTGGTCGCCTCCACAAGGGCAACCATTAATTTCTGAGACGAATATTCCCATGGTGAGGTGACTGGTTTAAGAAGGTCTTGCTCCTGGGCAGACACCTACAACATGAAAGTTCAAAAAAAGTGCTGACTTTCCTGAACTCTGCTATCGAGAGCCATCTGCTCCTAAGTTAAATTGCAAACAAGATTGTATATTCTGCACAGATTTAAAGGATGTATCTGATCTAAACTTAAAATTTTCTACCGTGACCAAGATTATGCCATCTACACGGTTTTTTGCAAGGTCTTTTGGAGGTATGTTTCTCGCAGTCTTGCTCATCAAGAGACAGATGTTTTTGCACATTATTTTTTCTAAATTGTCCATGCTCAGTCCACTGTCAAGGAGAGCAACACTGAACACAAACTTTTTAAATCTTGGGACAGATTCTTAAATAAATTTACATATGGACTTTTACTAGGCGAGTCAAATAGATAATTTTCAGTTTACTTTTATGCTTGAGATTTTTGCTCTGCTGGAGCGTTGAACCTCTACCACTCCCAAGTCTTTTACAATGTTTAGCAAGTTTCCTTCCATTATATTTAGCTTCATTGATCTTATAATAATATTTGACCATCTTTCCTATCACTACTTTAGACAAACCTCCCTGCATACAGCATTATTCGGCCACAGACATTTTTTACTGTGGGAATGATGTGTTCAGGGTGATGTGCAGTGTTAGTTTTTTGCCACATAGCATTTGCAAATAGGCAAAAAAGTTAGTCTTTAGTCTCAACTGACCAGAACACCTTCATCCATTGCATTGTGTTCTTTCTGCCTCTCCAATTAATGCTCTCTTTGCCCAGCCTGTGGGTTTAGGTGGGAAGCCATGATTAGCAAGTTTGTATTCATTTCATGCTCTTTCTCTTTTGTTACAATTGATTAAAAATAGTTCTGTAAGGTGTTCAGATCTTGGGATATTGTTTAATAACCTAACCCTGGTTTTAGCTTCCCTGTAGCCTGTTCCCTGAACAACTGTATTTATAATGCAATGCAATTACAAGCTATGTTTCTGGTTGACTTCTGAAGACAGCTGATTGTAATGGATCTTATTTAGGGGAGTCAAAGTAAAGGGGTATTGATTACAAATACACAAAAATGCCCCACTTTTGAGACCTGTATTTAAAAAAAGAAAAAGTTTCCTCCTGTTCTTTTCTTTGCTTTACCTTCATGGAGTGATCTCCAGATCTATTACACACCCAGGACTCTGTCACTTAATGCTTTCATATGTTTGTATGTGTTGTTTGCCTCAGTGTGGTGATTTAGAGGGAACATTTTATCACAGCTTGCCAAGGGAGCCGGGTCCACCAGGGAGCCGGGCATTTTATAAGGACATAAATAATCAATGACATTGAATCTGTAATAGGCTGTAATGCTGTTTGTTAACTCCCCCGCTCAACCCCTCCCCCCGCCCGGGATGGCATGTTTGTTGCTCGAACAATGGAAACGAATTGCCAGGGCTAATTGACGAAGCAGCAGAATCTCCTTGTAAGCTGCGTCAGTTTATTTTCTGTTTCTTTTATTGCCTCTGAGCAGCCTTAAATCATGCAGAGAGGCACCACTCTAATTTGTTTTAAGCATACAAAGTCTAAACCTGATTATATTCCATGCAAGTGCACTCAGATAAAGTTATTAAAAGACTTAGATTTCTGCAAAATCATTTATTGCACTGATCAATCGTAAAGGACAAATTCACTCAATAAGGAGAGCTCAAAGGCAACACATTGTTGTCAGAGAATAGACAAAGAAAGAAGCAACAGCATCAAAAATAACACTAAAACTTTTTTTTTTCAGCTTCGCCATAACATCTTTAATCCCCCTCACCCCTCTCCTCTACACAAGTACACACCCACATCCAAATATGATACATATTTTGAGTTTCTCCCCTCCCCCAGTAGTCACCCATGAGACTCTGATTTCCATTATTATTAATATCTGCCTGTTTAATTTTCAGCTCTGTCATAATGTGTCGGCCTAAACTACAAGAGACAATCCCTTATTGATTACTTTCCCAGCAGCCCCGGCGCATGCCCCAGCTGATCACGCCTCTCATGCACAGACATCTCATGCATTTCAGATAATAAGCTGCTGCTCTGGAGTTGAAACAAATTGGATGTGCAGTCAGTCACTGTCCAAGTAAATCATGTTGCAGTCTGTCAGTGGACTAGGCTTGGATTATCATCTTATCCAAGCGAGGCGAAATATATGAAAAAAAAAAAAAAAAAGTAGAAAATGTGGAATGGCACCTGTTATGATGGCATGGTGATACATAACCGGTAGCTTCCAGAAGTATTCATACCCCTTGAAGATTTTTGCTTCATAAGGATTTTATGTGATAGACCAACAACACAAATCAGTGCATAATTGTAAAGTGGAGGGAGAAAGATTAAAGGTTTTTAAGCTTCTTGACAAAAATTGGAAAACTTTATCATCCATACTTCCTTTCCCTGTTAACTCCAGCTCAATTTAATACTCGCCTAATTAGAACTCAACCTGTATATAATTTCATATCTATATAAATCGAGCTGTTTTGGAGACAAACAACATCATGAAGACCAGGAACACCGTAGACAGATCAGGGTAAAAGCGAAGAAGGTTTTCATCGACTCCAACTGACTAAACTTGCACGTTTTACAAAGATACTGTAAATAGCCAAACCTTAGGTTCCTATGGGGCTGAATTCAAATGTTTTCAAATATACTGGGTTTTTCTGTAATCATTTTTTGAAACTCATATGCCATTTTCCTTCCACATTACAGTTAAGTGCTACTTTATATTGATATTGGAAAAAACACCCAATACAACCATTGAAGTTTTGGCAAAATGTTTAAAAAAAGTTTATGAAACTCTGGGGGGTTCAACACTTTTTAAAAGAGCATGACTCTCACATCGTTAGAGTTGTACTTAACGAACCTCCCAAAAATATGATTAAAATAACACTAAGAGAAAATGTGATGTATTCGAAATAAACTGAATCTCCTAATTCAAGTTATTTTGAAAAAGCTTGACGGTTGGATCATTCCCTTCAGATTTAGCATTCCCTTCAATAGAAATTTACACACTAAAACATGTAAAGTGAGCCAGATAATGAAGAAAAATAATGAGAACATTATGCTGAAAAGCTAGCACAACAATTTGACACAATCCTACCATCCTTCCACCCCACGTATTGTATGCTGTATCCTGTGTCTTTCTTACTGTACATCTCGACAGTTGTAGTAATGTTTCGTTAGATGATGCTGGAAGCATTATGTTCCATGGACGAGAAACCAGGCGCCAAAATCTATTTCCAAAACAATGCTGCCATTGTCTTCTTGTGCTGCAACAGGGAGTAAATGAAGCATCACGTCACAACCGAACCTGGCAGTGTTTCACATCCAGTCCTCTTTCACATGAGGAAAAAAAAAAGGGAAGTTTTTTTGGAGATGCACAGGAAGGCATGATTAATAATACATCAGGATTATATAGCACAGACTGTGCTGCGCTGGCTTTAATAAGTCCATGGAGGGAAAACAATCCCAGACAATGAAAACAACTCCACTCACTCCCTGAAACACATCTGCATTTTACCTCCAACAAATCTGCACAACCCCCTCAGTATTAGTTATGTTGTTTTTTTGTTTTTTTTTTGGTGTTTTTATTTATTGAAAATTAACTAAATGCAGCTCAAGTTCTGCCGTGAATCTCCTGTGTTTCGAGAAAAGAAAAACTATACAAAAGATGTGTTATCCAAGTAACACACCTGAGCTACAGTGGTTTGCTGCGAAACCCCGAGAAGTGGAATAATTGGCACCCTAGTGTAAGTTTCCCTCTGTTTGGTGCCAGCTGTTTAAAATATGGATGATATTGTTTTCATTGTGCAGCTCTTATTGAGTTCTGCTCGGGCCGCGCAGTATAATCCTCTGACTTTGACCTTTTCTGGCATGTGGGGAAAAAAAGGAAATAAACAAGGCACTGATGTATTCCTTCTGTTACCCGAGGAGCAGAGCAGCAGATTTCCTGTAGACTGCGATCAGGCGTCCAGATGCAGAGAGCTGTCTTTAGTCTCTCTACTCTATCTGAGGAGGAGTGAGAGAGAAAAAAAGTGGATGATGGGAATAAAAGAAAAAAAACTTATTGACAACTGTGATCAGTGTATATTGTCTTCTCTCTATTGGCAGACTTCCCTGGCTGACAAAACTGAAAGCTGTTCACCGCAAGATGTTCTGCTTAAAGTGTCTTTTCAGAAAGAAACGACTTCCTGTGGAGGCACCAGTCATTTGGAAGATTAAAAGACATTTCAGAAAAGAGGATAACAGGCATAGACAGTCCCTTGCAAAAGCATTCATACCCCTTAAACCTTTTCACATTGTGTCATATTAAAACTACAAACTTCAATGTATTTTATTTGGAGATTTTGTGACAGACAGGTTTGTGCACCGTTGAGAAGTGGAGTGTAGTTTTCTAAAGTTTTTACAGATGGGAATCTGAATAGTGCAGTGTGGATTTGGGTTTAAGCTCAGTCAGATGGGTGAAGATCAGCCTGTAAGTTTCTGCACATACTCTCAACTAGATTTAGGCTCGGACTTTGGCTGGAACGATATAACACATTAAGATTGCTTTGATCTAAATCCTCTCATTGCTGTACTCTTAGGGTTGGAGTCCTGCTGGAATGTATTCCTCCCCCTCAATCTCACCTCGTTCTCAGCCTTTAACAGACTTTCCTCCAGGGTTGCCCTATTTTTAGCTCCATTCATCTTGTGATGAACCCTGGTCAGCTTTGTTGTTTTCAAGACGATGCAAAAGATACCGTGTTGAACAGCAGGCATAGTGTGTTCAGGGTGACATGCAGTGCATTTTGCAAAGGGTCCAAAATGTGCATTAGATAAACACCCAACTCTTTTCTTTTGAAGGGGTATTAATACTTTTAAAAGGTATGAAAATAAAACTCTTTGTATCTCTAGTTGAATCAGACACTAACTTTTCTCTGATTTTAAATGCAGCGTGTTCTTGGTGTCCTGGACAACGGCTGTAGTGATCAGTGATATGAATATGACACGCGCCCTTAAGCTCATTGCATTATTGCATTCATGAACATCCATTATTAAGCTTTGTATAAATGCATATATCAGGAAAATTATTCAATTTACACGTTTCTTGTGATACACTGCCACTTTAAATCATGCAGAGATGTGATAATTACACACACTGGGCCAAAAGGGCCCATCACTGCCACTTTAAATCCAATGAACGCCATGACCTGATCACTAAAATTGACCATCTATCAGGGTCACTGAGGAGCCAAATGCTGTTCACTGCTGCTTATAATTCCTCTTGATCATTGCTAATTTCAGAACGTGGGAGAAACCGATATTCTGGGTATCCGAAGAACCGCTGCCAACAATTTAAAAGGCGCAAAGACTGAGTGGCTTAAGAAAATTGGGTCTGAAAAGAAAAAGAAACAATATATTGTGGTCTGAAACAGGTGATCCAATGTGTTGCTGGGGAAATTTTGCTGACATGGACAGAGCCCACTTGTCCCATTAGAAGGAAGGATCACAGCAGATCAATACAAAGTTGCTCCAAGCAATCATCTTCATCATACGATGAAACGTTTTTATCCAAATGAGAGTAGGCTGGATGACCTCTCCTAGATTTTGATAAGTATAGTGAGTAAGTCATATTGCAGCTAACATAAACGCTAGTGTCTGTTCAACAGGTTTAGCTTTGCAAGCAGAAACAGAATGAGGATATATCTTGTAGAAGAACAGTGTTCCTTCCCTACAGTTGTCCCAAGGGCTTCTTGAATCAAAGTCTATGCAAAATTAAGTGAATATGGAAGCAATCAATGCACTACATCATAAAGAAGTTGTGGTGGTGAGGATTTATTATGTCTTTTTGTGATCATAATCTTTTTTTTGTCTCTGTTGAGTCAGGGTGCTTTACATCAAAACCTAGCAAACTTATTAAAGATGCCAGTACTATGTACTAAAACCACACAGTTAAGTGGGATTGGACTCTGCTATTTAAATGCTGGCTGCAGGATGTTTCATGATATTCCTGAAATAAAAAGAAACATGTTTTTCAATGTGAAAGTTGTTTCTTTAGTACCACAAAAATAGTTATACCCCTTTATTTTTTCCACATCTAATTCTATGTTATTAGGTCTTGATGTGACAAACCAAAACCAGGTTGTACATCATTGTAAATTTAAAGGAACATTTCACATGTCATACATAACAAATTAACAAATATAAATCAGAAACATATGTTTTCAGTCTTCTACCTTGACCTTTTTGTTGACTTCCTTGGACTTCGATTTATTGCTTGCTTCATTCTGTTTGGAGGTCACGGCTGGTTGAAAACACAGTATCACACTTTAAAATTTGTACTTGTGAAATGAAAATGTTAAACTGTATAATTTCACTTTGATTCTACAACCCTGCAGTAGTTTGTGCTGTTCTATCATCTGCTACTGGAGTTTGTACCTGTATGTTGATAAATAAGTTTCTGAAAACCACAGTTTAGATTTCTTACACTTCAGTACCCAACTGGTGCGCCACCAACAACTCATGTAAAAAAGATTTTTTTTCAGATTATTTCTTAGAATCATTTAGTATTTTTGACATTTTCCCCTACTCACACTATTCTGTGTGATGCTTTATGAAGCTTTTCTGTGCTCTACGCTGCTCAAGACCGCTTTCTTCTAATTCTATATTAAAAATTGTAAATTACAGGCCACAAATTTATAACATTGTAAAATAGTTAAGTAGGTGTTATAAATACAGATGTATTTAATAAGAAAAGGTTAAGATATACTCTAGGGAGGACAACCATCTGGTCTTGAATTTCATTTAATTTTAAGGTGCACTTAAAAGTTAATTTTTCCACAGCTGTCCCATATTTGTATGGCCAAAAAATGACATTTTAAATAAGCCCAAATATTGCAAATACCACAGTAGGCATAATGCAACCTTTTACCCGTTCACAACTCCAAATTACCGCTGCCTCTGCCAGCATTCGCTCCCCATTTCTTTCCTTAAAGTGTTCTGAACTGAAGCGTTCACTGGGGCAACAAGTCATTGAGAAAATGCACAATTTATTGAAATTTTATGGAGGGACTCTGACTCCCTCTCACCACCGCACAATTACGTAAAAGCCATCTTAGCTCTTGTGTAATCCATTTTATAGTAAGTCATTTATGACTCTGGTCGCAGAGGGGATGCCTCTCGCACCACAAACACCCAGCAATATGTGTGGATGGCATGAGGATGGAATCCACCATCCGCCGAAGGGCATAGCTTTCATCAAGACGGGTTGTTTTCTTTCATATAGAGCACATCGGAAAAAAAAAAAAAAGTTTCTCTCCATCTTTAGATTTGATTTGACTTGTTTCATTATAAAATGACGGCTTTTATGCCGCAGAATGGAAACTGAAAGAATTTTGGCTATTTTATTTTTTGGAGATTTTTTTTTTCTCATATTGATTGAAAACGTCTAGATCAGATAGCTCAGCGATAAAAGGAGCAGTACAAGATAGACAAATTTAGAAGAAAAAAAAAGAAAAACAAAAATACAACAAGCAGACTGAGTGCTTGCAAGCCGAGTATTGTCTCTCCTGAGATGAGTATGATGATTGCACCCACTTTCCACTGCAGAACTAAAACCCTTTGAGGCTTCTGGAATGTGAAATCTTACTTCTTCTTCTTCTCTCCTTATAACACTTAGGCAACAAGGATCTTTTTTTCTTCTTCTTCTTTTTTTTTTTTTTTTACCCTACCCTGAACATTGCTCACATTGCTGTTCCCTGAAGCTTGAAAGCACAACATTTCTCAGCCAGCAACTCCCACTGGGACCAAAGCCCAGAGATGGAAATGCAAAGAATATGTTTTATTGGACAGTTGCAGACAAATAAATCTAAATATGTATTTTGGTCATGTTTGTGTGCCAGCCACATCCTGGGGGAGTGGGAATGATTATATGACATAAATAACACTGCTGTGATATGAGGTCACATGTTTACATACTTGGACTTAAGGTCAGGGAGAAAATAATTCAGAAGCTATCCCTCTTCTTTGGGAGTAGACATTGTTGGGTGGCTAGCATGCACTGCATGAAGACATACAGTCCAGTATGCCTGAACTGGTAATGAGAGCTGGAACCTTGCAGTCAGGTAAAACATACTAGCACAATGCAATGGCTTAGGCTCAGTGGTCTGCGTCAAAGGAAGTCAATGGGAGGTGTCAATGAGGGGGCAGGCGGGACTATCGCAATCACATGGTCCCGTGATTGATACAGCCTAACCTCAGGGGGTGGGTGGCTTGTCAGCATAGAGCAGCCGCCCTAACACAGCCTCAGCCAGTGGAGTGAGTTATGGATGAAGACTGCAGGCTGCAACAACCATCATGTATCTCTATTTGCATTTGTCATTATTCCTTAAATGTTAAAGTAAGAGGCGGACTAGTGAGAAGTAAGTGTTGTTAAAAAGTTTATACCTAAAACAGCAATATATATATATATATATAATCAGCATTTATTTTCTTTTGTACTTTTAGATTATTAATCTTACAGCATACTTCCATCACTGCTCATTAGACTATTCTGGTTGATGATCTTCCTCTGAATCATTGGCAAAATCGAGTAACTCTCTCCATTACAAATTTAGGAATAATTACCATCAATAAATTCAAATCCAAAATTAACATCTTAGAAAAAAAATTATGTTTGTAATTATGATTCCAATCATTCAGCTTCAAGTGATTCTCAACTTTTTATAAGCACTACCTCAGTAAATACTACAACTGCTGTCACACTGCTTCCTGTCTTATCGTGCATATTGTGGGTTACTTGCATTCTGAATAGTGCACCTTTATAGGGATCAGTGCTATAGAATTATGTGTTCAGTTTGATTATGACCAGTAAGTTATTTTTTCTTTGCATCACACTTGATATTCATAAACCTTTTCCAATCCATTAGCACTACTGGATCGGTTGAAAAATGTGGTTTGTTCTCAGTTGTTTTCAGAAATCAGAATGAACAAAACGGCTTGGGCTCAGTGGTTCCTCTGAAGTCACAATACCAAATGGCAAAGTTGAAATCCTGACCAGTATAAAACTATTTGATGTTTTGACTTTTTGCATTTAATCTAATCATTCACACATAATAGCATCTGATGTTGTTCAGGTGACAAAGTGCAAATAACTGCATTGTTTTAGCATGAGTTGTGTGTTTAATAGTACTTAGATGGTTCATTGATTATATGAATCAAGAAATGTTACTTTTTTTTGGAACATACTTATGTTTACTTTTGGTGTCAGTCCCAGATCCAAGTTCTTGGGGAAAGTGTAATACAGAATAGGTAGCTTCTTTCTGGTTTATCTAGTTTACGTTCTCTTAATAAGTTCTTGAAATTATTTTATTCTGCACTTATGTTTTTTTGAGAGGCTTCTAATAAAGCAAGAATGAATATGTTTTAAATGATCTTTTTTTTAGCGGAGTACAGCTAAAGAAATAAATATTTATTTATTTTATAAACATTTCTAAGTGCCACCAATTGTACTTAAAAATTATGCATTGAGGTTAATAAAATTTTTAGGATTTCTGGGAAATGATGTGGTTTCATTTTAAATTCATTTTCAGTTGAAATTAATGCATTGCTTTTATAATGACTATTTATATCTGCATCTCAGCATTCGACTCCAATAACAAAGAAGAGCTACTGTGGTGCCCTAACTTGCAAATCTCCAGCTGCTTCTTTAAAGGTAGAGCAAAGTTAGAAAACACAAGTGGCGGCTTATGGCAAACTGCACTTCAGTAAGATAATACGAGCCCTTCTTCTTTCTGCTTTGTGACAAGCGAGCTATGCAGCTTTGCAGAGTTTTATATTTGTCTAATTATTTCTTTTTCCGAATACGCTTTTCCCGCCTCTTCTCCCGACTGGGACAGCGGGAAGAGTGCCCTCCAAAATTCATCTCTCATGCCTCTGACATCCACATCTGTCTGCATGTCAGCGTAGCATTTTTCCAGACTTTTTTTTGTTTTGTTTTGTTTTAATGAAAGAGAGCTACACATGCAAAAAGGTGCTGTGATGACACATTTTGATTTCCATTGTGCAAATAGAATCCCTCAGACTTTCCTTTAATCTTCAGTATTCGCCGCCGCAGAGTTTGAACTACAATCGGGATGTCAGACCGTTTCTTTTTAAAATAAAACATGAGCACAAGCTCTTAAGAGAAGAGATTTATATAGATCTAAAAAAAAAAAAAAAAAAAAAGCAGAGAAGTGGGCAGAATTGCAACAATAACAATGTTCAAACTTTTTTTGATTTACAGAAGTCTTTTATAAAGAATTTGGGAGATGCATTTTAGTTTATTTTTTATGTTACTGAAGTGCTCCTTTTTTTTTCTCCTTCCTTCACTGAGAGACAGAAAAAGCTTCTGCTGCAGTGCGGTCACAAGGGGGTAGCATTGACACAGTTGTTTAAGGCCTTCAGCAGCCATCCCGGCATCAGGGCAAACTGTCTTTGATGTAATTGGGGTCCTGGACCTCTTAGAAAAGCATATATTGCTTTGTATGTGGAAATGTTCAAGGAACAATGGATTTCCATAAGTGGATGTAAAATCGCATTTGGAGCATCCCCGGCATGCTAACCATTCTCTAAACAATAACAAAAAGGATTCCTTCAGGATGGGACGGGTAATTCCAAGGCACTTACTGCCTGGGAAATGTAATGGAACGTAGCATTAGGATTAAATGTGTGACTAAAAGATGCAGACTTGACTGGTTTCAGGCACTTCCTTGGGTGATTTATTCAGCAAAATTTCTAATTTCTCTACTCTGTATAGTTGTATCCTTTTATGAGTCAATGAGCAAACATAAAAACACATTTTCTTTTCTCTCAAAGGAATTAATAAAAGGTTATTCCCCCCTTTTTGTGTTTTGGATCTATAAATAAAAAAATCTTGCCCTTTAAAGACATTTTTTTTTTTTATGGAAGCAGATGAATTATGACCTCCGACCTGTAGAGATTAACCTGCTAATTATCAATCATTCCAGAGACATGGAAGTGCTCCCTTAACTAACATTTTTGTCTATCCATCTTATCATCCAAAGTAATACTTAAGACCACGAGTCTGACAGGCCCCCATAAATAAAGCCTGCCTATTTACATATTCAGTTTATCATTGATATTGCGTGCTCTGTACATAAAAATTCAAATGCAGAGTTTATGAAATATGATCATGCAGCAAATGTGAGAAAACACAGAGCATAGCCTGTTCATATAAAGATGAAGACTCGCTGCAAGTGATTAATAGGAAAATGAAGCAGACGTCACATGTGAAGAATTAAACTAAAACTGAGAACTTTTTTTAAAGAGAATTTATTATTATGTGCAATTCATTGTTAAAAAAACAAGATCCTTTAGCTAACGTTGTTAGTTGACAGTTATTAAATCAGTGACACACAGGGGTTTGTTTTCAACGACACATTTAGACTCATTCTCAGTGGTGTTTTATTTATTTTTTTTCTTCTTCTTTGGGAGAAATGGCTCCACACCCAGGGTGCCGTTTTACGAGGGGAAGCTCAACGAAACAAAGTTCTATCAGTTGCGCCTGATCGTGCTTTCTGTTGCTTGCTTGCATGTTGGGTCAATAGAAATTGGATGCCCGCTTGTAGTGTCCACAGTGTAAACACTGTAAAGAAATATGACTTAGTGCCCTGTCTGGTTGACAAAAATAAGGAAATAGAAGAAAAAATTACCTTAGAAAATACCATAACCTGAAAAGATTAATAAAATCTGCAATATAAAATAAATGATATCAAGAAAACATTTCTTCCATGTTTTGTTTTTTATTTTTATTTTTTAATTTTGCACCTTATTCCAGTGTTTTCTGAGAATGCTGGTAGATGCAGTGTATTCCTTGATAAGAATACATTTTGTGTGTGTGAAGGTAAAAAAAAAAGTATGACAACCTTATTATATTTTACTGAAAGTGTGATATACAGTCAATCACTCACTATATTCACATAAAAAAGAGACACATTTAGTTTGGTTTGCTCTCAGAACTGAAGAAAAAAAAAAAGTCATTTAGAATCACATACTGTTCAGTAAGTGTCTCATCTCTCCTCATGAACTAGTTAACCTGAAAGAATACAATCTACAAATGTGTTGCAGCAAAAGCAAATTACCTGGGTTTTGTGGAGAGGAACTAATCTTTCCAAGCATGACACTGGACAGGAAAGGCCTCTTACTGTTATTATGATGTGTCGGCTCGTGTTAGATGGAGGGCCTTGATGGCCGCATCAGGAAGGCGCATCGAAGCCCCCTCCACCATGACAGCACTCTGATGGATGTACGGGTGGTGGAGGGGCAGGGAAGATGGAGGTTAGAAAGCCGGGGATGAGGAAAAGGAGGGAGGGTGATATAAGGTTTGGTGGGGGTTACATACAATAGTAAATACCTACAAATGCAACGCATTAGCAGTAGGTGCAGAACCTGAGATAACATTAGCATGCGCGATAAGGCTTCCTGTTAGACAGGCTATCTCTGAAACAAAATAAAGGTCGTGCGTGGTGAATTTTCAAAGCTGTAGCTTGTGACTTGTGATGATTTGTCCTGAATGAAGATAACACTCCCATTTAAAAATAATTTGAGACATCAGAAAATCTTACTGCCAAACACTGACAATAATTTCTAATAACATATAGGTTAAGCATTTGCAACATTCTGCAATAAAAACAAAGAGTTCAGTGCTCACAGAGAAAGTCAGATTTTACATCATCGGAGAAACATATTGTGGTATTTTAAATGTAGCTTTTCCATCCAAAATTAAATTAATAGTATTTATGTTTTGAAGCAAGTTCAGTTTATTTATTGTATACATCACTACGCCAGTTGCACTTGACAAAGTTGGCATGTCCTTTGTGTTAAATTTAATAAATAGTAAAAACACTGAAATAACTCAATGCTTCACTGCTCAGATATTCTTACCTTTGAATCTCAAAGTGGACTTTTTTATAGTCATGCTAAATTTTGTGATAAATATGTTTAATATTTTAGTATTTCTAATGTTATTGCTGCTATGTTATGGAACTGATGCATTTGGCTGGGCTTCCATAGATGGAGAACTTTCTAGAAGTTGATGTTATGCAATCAGATGAATTTGACTGTGTTGTGTTGAGATGTAAACATGACTGAATTGGAAATTAGGTCAGATTCAGTTCCCCCTGTTTTCAGGCTACGGTGTGGGGTTTATTAGGAAATATTTATGAAAGTTCATTAAAACCACTGAATTTACCATTGTTATGCATTAACATGAATAACAGCTATGCATGTTGAAGCTCTATACAGTCCACAAGGACTTAAAATTTAGATGAAACATTAAATTGAAGTTGGACGTCTATTTTATGACCACATACAATTTTTTCTACATTAATGGAAAATTGTGGGAAATAATAAATTTTCCACACTTAACTAAGTATAGCAACAAATAAAATATTTTTATAACACGCAATATCAATTAGGATTTTAGTCATGGACATTGTTTTTGCCTTTATAGGGTATATTTTTTTCTTGAGTTATTAGAAATGAAAACCTTTCTATTTACTAAGCACAATAATAGCCAAGGACAGTTTTTATTACTTTTCTTCAAAGTCCTAAGTTTACACTTAGATGAATATAACTTTAAAACCATTTGTGAAAGCCCAGATGATGATGACTTTGCTTTGCAAGCTTCTTATTGACTTGACTTAAATGGAAGCACCGCTACTGATGTTACCTTAATCAGGCAACCATATCATAACATCACGTTAAGAACATCTTTTGTTCTTAAAGTATTCAAGAACAACAGTTGGCATTTGGAGTGACCATCAAGACGTACTGATCTCAATCCCTCCAATTTTTTGTTGGTAGAACCTTAAGTGTGTATGTAAGCCAGTCTAGAAGCCTGACTCAGACCAGTTTTATCAGAACAAATGACAGAACTGTCATTCGTTGTGACGAATACTCCAGCAAAACTACAGTGAGAACACAAAACACTTGACTCAAACCATATGGCTTAACAGGGAACTCTCTTAATATTAAGGAAATATATGTAAATGTCTGAATTTGAAAAAATATTAAACATCCTGTAAAATGTTTCTCACTTTTTGTTTGGACAATTAGCAAATACAAAAGAAATAGGTCACCTAAACTGACATAAAACATCAAAAGTCAGATAATGAGAACAAAATGCCAATGCCCTTTTTTCTTCTTTTTTTTTTAACACAGTGTATGGAAATATCTGATTTGTAGGTCTGGCAAAGCCTGTAAAGTCAATGAATACATCCATTGGGAATTTTTTGAATTTCATTTAAATGAATAATCTCTACTGTTCAGTTGTAGTTTTGTTAGGGACAGAATCATGTAATCTTGCAGCGTCTCAGACAGGCACTTGTTGGTGCATCAGTATGCTTTTTGTCATCAATGTGAGTCCTCCCAGCTGGGGGTGTCATGCACTCAGTAACAATACTAAAATATTAATAGCCAGTTTTCCTCCGTGTCAGCAGCTTGTAATTTGATTTCTGGTTAAGGAATGTTGTTTTGGGTGGCAGATCTCCCCGAGAACACAGGTCCTCCCCTCGTCTCGCTCCCCCCTCTGGAGTCCCAGGAGACGGTGGCCTTGTGAAAGCATCGTACGGAGACGATGCTCCTCCTTGGCCTGGTAAAGATTGGGGGTGCCAGCGCACAGCGGGACAGGTGTTCTGAGCCGCACACAGGGGAGCCTCACCAGTGGTTGCAGTGGTTGGCCTACATCCATCTCTGTACCTGGGGAGATAAATGGGAAAATGTGACCCGAACAGTCCGACATCACAGCCATGGCAGGAGGGTGCTCTAACAATGGAGAGTAGGGAGGGTTCCCCCCGCATCATTACTAAAAATGAGACGCGCACAGCAATTAATTTTAAGGCTAAATGAATGTCTACCGCTTGCAGCATACTTCTTTGCGGCAACAGAATTAGATTAATAGTCCAGAATAAAAGGAAACAGAAAGTGGTATTTGCGACCATGCAGCACTGATATAAAACGGGCTTCAATGCGTCGCTCATTTCTTAATCGACATTTTTCGTCATCTCGCCAAAGCGACATTTTTTTCCCCAGCCTTTATTCTATGAAATGGTGTGATCTTTCGACTGCCCTTTGTCTTGGAAGAAAAATTAATTCTCATTTGCATTACCACGTCTAAATGTCAGCCACCGATATTTTGTTAGACATTAGTAAAGCTGGCAGCAAGAGGCGCCGGATAATTGCACTCAGCCTAGCAGAGGGATTTACATAATTTCAGATAGCAATTAAAGAATCCTTGGGAATTTTCTTCCTGGCCTCCCTCTCTGGCTCACTCCTACAGCAGTACAAAGGAAGCTTTCGTTTACATTAAGCTCCATGCTCCTTGCTGTTCATTTGCATGAAATTAAAGGTTTTCATGATCTTGAACAGCGGGGTAACATTTAAAATGCTGTTTTAAAGCTTTCACCTTGGAATAATGAAATGCTTGGACTTTTTTAGAAGGCAGTGGGAGTTCATTGACTGCCTGTCCGCAGCAAAACTTTCTCTGCTATCAGGGACTCAAACAATACAGCTCGATAATACTTTACATCAATTAAAAGAAAAATCTGGATTTTTCTTCTCTTTTCAAGGGCCCCTTACTCTGTAGTCTGACCCATGCCTGGTGACCATCATTCTGCCTCACCTTTCACTTTTAATCAAAGGAAGAGTGCTTTGGAAGAAAAAAAATGTAAAAATTAATCAGATATTTTTTTCTTCCTAACATGAAATAACAACTAAAAAAAATTTCCTCCCTATCTGGATTCCAGGATAATCTGACATTAACTGGTATGGACGTTCTCCAGTGCTGCAAAGATAAACATATCATGTACAGTATCTTTAATTAGGTCCCTGTGGGCCTCCGTGTTACCTACCGTGCTAATGAGAATGAACATTAACTCGCTTTAGACCTGAGTCCGATAATATGCTTTGGTGTGAGATGGCGTGAATACAAAATTCAAATGGACATTTTTTTTAAAGAGACTGTTACAATTTTGCCATTGAGTAGACCAAATGTTTGAGTTGTACCACTTTCATAGCTTCTTAGGGAGAAGCAACATTACCTGAAAATCTGTATGTCTTGTTAATCTAGAATACAGGTTTGATAACGGCTTGAGTTGAATATATGTTGTTTTGTATCTACCTTAGATCTGAAAATATTGTGTCTATAAACTAAATCTTGTTCCAGTTTAAAATGGAAAAAGCACTTGCATTTTACAAGTTTTCTCAGTGACTACGTTGTCCTTTGCAATGCACAGTAATACCAAATGTTTTGTTCTCCATCTTCTGCATTTAAGCAATACAGTTTCACTAGTAGAGCTTGTCATGGCTTTGCTCGCTCGTGGCTTGTTGGTTCTTGGCCCAGTGTGTTTACTTGTCAGGGATAGTGTAAGTTAAATTATGAAAAATGACAGATTATGAACCGGGATCAGCCAACAATACCTACAAACAACTTCTTGCTGTTTGATAAGAATTTGTTAGTTATGTTATGAGCATAGAAATTACTTTGAATTGTTGATCCACAAAGTGTTGAATAAATGTGTAGTTGGTATGAAGAGTCCCATAGAATACTTTACACCTGAAAAAAGCACAATAAGAGACGACCAAAATGACGACAGTTTAGAATGGGAAAGGAATGACATGGTCAGCACCAGTAAAAACTGTCAGAAGTACAAATAAATAGTTTCTAAAGGCTTATTTTATGTATTATGCTTGCAGCAGCCGTACAGGAGTTGGAGAAAACGTTTTCCTAACTCAGGATGTCTTAGTTCCGAATATGGTGGACTCTATTTGTAGTTCAGTAATAGCAGATTATTTAAGTCCAAATTATTTCTGCAAAACATGGCTATTCTCAGATTTATTCTAAGCTGAATTAGCTAGTCGCAATGCAACTTGACACGTTATTAAATTGTATTTTGCAAGCAGCCAATCCAGGAGAGCCATTCATTTTCTTTGGCGCCGATAGGCTGTACCCCCAGGAGCAGAGATAAGGAATACTGTACATATTACCTTCTGTGGTAGTGCTAAGACAGTTTCCACTGTATGTATTAATTAATATAAAAGTATATATGAACTATTGACATCGGCAGTTAGTGTCTGAAGTGTCCATGGATTATAGCTGTTCTTGGGTGGCTGTTGTTCCTAATTCCAGGCTCCACTGTAAATGAAACACAGCCTCAGTCAAATCAAACGTTGAATGTGCCTCAGCAGTTCAGCATGCATGTTACTTCAAATAAAGAAGTGGAACAGTGAGTTTGCCATCTTGGCTTTGTTTTTATTCAGATGGCTATACAATAAAAAATAATGCTGCGATGACAATCTAAACAACAACATGAAGAAAACAAACCCTGATGAACAGTAGAGCCTTGTTAAGACAATAAAGCTTTGTCACCGCGCTTGGGAAAAAGAAAGAAAGTGAAAAAAAAAACACACAAAGCCTCATCTGAACAATACCCTTCACACTTCTTTTTTGATTCCCCTTCCATCCTTAAAGGCATCACAGAAGATTTTCACACCAGTCGTCCCACCGCTGTGAAATAAATTGTGACAGTAACTCAATATGAAGTGAAATAGCTGAGAAAGCCTTGAGTTCACTTGCGCTGACAGTGCTGTTTAATTCCGTCTCGTGCCAGCCTGACATTTCTGCTGCCACTAAATATTAAACATGTGTACCCGTTTCATTTGCATCCGGTAATGAGGTGGGAGACAGCGCCCAACTGGTCAAGCTTCTCTCTCTCGCAGTAGTGCGTCTGCGCTACTTCCAACCCAGTCACATGGACGAGGAAAAACGAAACGTTTACAGACGGAGAGGGGTGGAAATAAAACGTGGGAGTGTGAGGAAGAGTGAAGGATGGTGCAAGACATTCTGGGAACCTGCGTCTATTTATTAACATGTTTTCCTGATGTGGAGAAAAAGCTAATGTGCAAGCTACAATAAATGTTCATGTAAAAACCTTTTTTTAAAAGGTTGGAATTAGATTTACGGTTCAGGCTACAGAAGTAGCAGCTACAGCTCAGCTTACAGTAAGGCTCCTGAACATGAATGCCGGTTGATGCATCAGTGTGTGTTTTTTGTGTGAGATCCAGAATTCAGGATCTTGTCTGAAATGACCCCCCAGCCCACCCCCCAAGCTCGCAAAGGGTGTCTGCTCTGCCTGACATTTCTCCCTGAATCTTTTAAGATGCATTCCTTGCTGCAAAATGCATTAGTGAAGAGAGGAGAAACAGAGGCACAAGAAGAGAGGGTTAAATGTGATTCCTCTAAATGTCATCACATCTTCATAATGCAATATATATTCATGATCTGGCAGTCCAGGAGGGCAGAAATCACCGTTGTGTTTGGTAATCCAAATGTTTTATCCCACTGTTGATTCCCCGTACAACTCCTGGAAGACATTTCAAACCAGGACGAGCATCACTTTCTTCGGGTTTGTGTATCTGTGTGGACTGCAGGCATTTTAATGTCATGCAGGTGTTATGGAAAAGTCAATAGGATACTCACAGACTGCTACTAATGTTTTAACTAGATATCTCTCTCTATAAACTGAAAATACAAGTAGAAATGTTGCTATTAATTATGCATATTTTGGAAACATATTTTGGCAAATTGAATCTTTTGTTTGTTCATAAATACCTCGTAAGCAAGAAAAACAATGACTGAAGACAATCAGGAAATAAGGGAACAAAACCAGGGTTTTACATATTAACTGTTTGGGCTGCACAGTGGCACAATTGGCAGCACTGTTATCGACTGTGACTGACCGTCATTGACTGACCACAAGACGGTCCTGGGTTCAAATCCTGGCCAGAGACTTTGAAGTTTGGAACATGTTGACCGCAACATTCCCATGGTCATTTGTGTCAATGCGCTTCCTTTCTTTTTGTTTAATTTTTCTGTAGGTAAGGGTAAATATTTCACAAGATTATGATGCATGATCATTTAAGGTGATCATGCATCATCTTAAATGCAAGATTCAATAAATGCACTTACAGTTGAGCCAAATATTTATGCCCCAGTCAAATTGAAAATTTGGGTAATCTTACATTTTTTTCAAAGTATTTCACTGAAAGTATTATCAGTGTTTTAGAGAGAATTGGGCAAATATAGATTCTCCTAGAGAATTTGCAGAAGGAGCTAAAGATTAGGGTGACACGAAGAAGGTCTTCCAACTTCATAGACTTGGTTAGCATTAATAAGAAGGACGCAATTTCTTCAGTGACATTTTTTCCATTCATTATTAGAAAGCACAGTTATAAATTATCATGCAAAGTATTAAATAATAATTCTCTTTTCTGCATTGTACAGGTTAAAAAAGCACATCTTCCTTGTAGTATGCTGATATGAAGAAAACTACCAAAAGATAATAACTTTGTTTTCTTGTGAAATCCTGAGAAAAGGATATGCAAGGAAAGTCATTCTCAGATACCGTACATTTGGTAAATTCTCAGTCTTCATTGTGCTGGTTGCTCTTAAGGATGAAAAAAAAAAAAAAGTCAGGTGTTCCAATGTTGTTGAAATAAAAGTGCAGTATTCTCTTTCCTGTGTCAGACTTTCCTCCACACCACACAGTGACATCCACTCAAAGAAAGAAAACCAACAGAATGTGGAAAGTTTCTACGTTCATTTCAATTGGATGACTTCTCACATGTAGATTTACGTTTTGTGCTGCAAGAGGAGAAACTCGATGAGCTCCTGTCACTGACCTGTTGAGCGGATTCAGACAGACTGCGCCACTCTGTGAGGCTTTGTGTTCTCTCATGAAATGGTGTAAATCAGATATGACAGAGAAACGTTGATCGCCAAAACCAAAGCTGACTGTTGTGAAGAAACAGGGAAACATTAGAGGCAGACAGAAGAGGTTGAAGTCAGACGTGAATGCGTGAGTGTTTGGGTCGTCGTATGGAAGAGTACAAAAACAGAAAGGGGGTGGAGGGTTTCCCGCTTCTTGTTAATTCTTTCCTATGAGCTGTTAAGCCCACTCAGCAGTCATTGAGAATTGTGTCCACTCGCAGGCCTCCGGTGGGACCGCCTGTCCTGAGGTTTACTGCTGCTTGCTTGTCATGTCCACGTCAACAGCACTTATCGCCTTCTGTCTGAGCGCCGAGACATTTCCCAGGCATTTAGCTGCCTGTTTGTCTTCTCTTGATTTCCCCTCCAAATCTGTCACATATAGTCTTCACCTGACACCTCACAGAGTGTTCCTCTCTCAAACACTGTCAAAACAGGCAGATCCAACAGGAAGAGAAAGCAGCGGGGGAACCACAGATTGCCAAGTGTTATGCACTGATCAGGCGCTGGAAATAATGACCTGTGTAGGCAAACCAGTCTGGAATCATTTTCTTCATCAACACACTGTCTGCCACCCAAATAAGAAAGAATGAATACTTCATGTGCTCACAGCTTTTCCCTTTGCAGTTCTTCTGCACTTTGAAATATCAAGTGCTGCTTTGTGCCGCTCTCACATTGCCTCTCAAATCAATAACAACTGAGTCCAGAGTTTTTGCACATCACTAAGACTTTGTCTGTCCTTTTTATTTCTTTGGAGTAAAATCGCTGGCATGGAAACAATGCACTTCGTGACGAAGGCATGGCATGGAATCAAACACTTCTCTTGGGCGTGTTGGGTTTTTTTTTCTCCGTCCCCTGCCTCTTTTTCCTCGCCAAAAAAAAAAAAAAAAGCTTCTACTATTTCAATAAGTGCTTTGTTTTAATACATTATTGATCTTAAGGTTGAACCACGGGCCACTGCATTACAAGGATTCAAGAGCCCATCATGGCATGACACTCATGTACTTGTGAAAAATTATACCAATTATGAAATCAAGCAACGACTACCTCAAAAAGCAATCAATTGTCACTTTGGAGAGCATTTTCCCCCTCAATGCTGTTGGTTCCATGGTTACACAGGAGTGGGTGTTGGATGTTTAATGACTTCCAAATACTGATTTCTGAGTCTTTTTTTTTTTTTTTTAGCTCTTATTACTACGCCCTCTGAGACTCTCCTGCTCTGATGCACAGCTTCAACTGAGTCCATGTTGAGCAACTGTGTGCCACTAAGACAATAGCAGTTAGCACTGATTAGCCTTATGTGAACCAAAAGGCTCGGCACCACCAAGTGCATGTTAAAGCTTACATTAAGGCTATGAATTATGATTAGTTAACCGCATAACAGTGCATTAGGATGGGATGTATTTATTTTAATTCTGCAAATACCTCAAACCATGCAAAAACAACAAACAAGAAAAAAAAAAAAACAAACAGTCATTTCTGAAGACTCTAAAGTGGTGGGGGCCACGCGCTGAGTGCTGGCAGGGTCAAGTGCAAGCCGTGTCTACGACAGTGGCTGCCTGCCTGTGTTTCCATATCACAACACTCAATCATGCAGTGCCCTCATGCAGAAACCTTTAACTCAATGCTCATAAATGCAGGGAAGCACAGCTTACTGTCTACTCCAGCGTCAACGACCTCTGCTCTCGCATGTGTTGCGTTCACTGGGTGTTTATTTTGGTTTTGTTCACAGGCATATAAAAACAAGATATTCTTCTTTGTCTGCTGATAAAGAGAGCATGCTGAATCTGAGAGAATTATAGGTGCATCAAAAGAAGTTAAGATATCATCGCAAAGTTTATTTGTTTCTGCAATTCAAAAAGTGAAGTGACATAAAAAAGTCATTAGACTTCGAGGGATATATCTCAAGCGTTAGTTGCTGTTAATTTAAATGATTGTAGCTGGCAGCTAATGAAAACCTGCAATTCATCAATATTTCATAAGAACAGTTAAACATATTTTGAATGCAGAAATGTTATTTTATTCATAATCTTGGGGAAAAACTACTAACTTAATCAGTTGTCCAGCAGACAGTCAGACACTTTTCACAAAGTGTAAAAGGATGGCAACTACAAAAGGTAGAATTTGACAGAAAACTGTATATAATCACACTAATAGAAAACTATGTGAAAGGAAAAAGAGTGGTAGAACAAGGAAACTGGAATAGCATCAGTTTTGAGAATATTGGGAAGCAAAGTGTCTTATCTGGGCAAAGAAGAATAAGAACGGGACTGTTCCAAAGTGATACAAAGTAATATTTTAAACATCTTACATTTCATTTTTAAAACAATAAAAAAAAAAAATAGAGAGAGAGTGGAAAGCCACAAAACGTCCGGTGCATAGTCTCCATTGTCAGAACGGATTTAGGGAGCGATGCTACCTGTTGTTGCTAGTTGATTGTGTTCTATGAATGCTGAAGAGAGCAAAGTTGTCTGCAGGAAATTTTAGTCCTTTTTGCCCACACTGCTAAACGTATACTACCTGCTACAATCACCTTGATATAATTGTGCTGAATTGGCAAGCAAGGTTGATTGACCCAAAACTCATAGACAGCCAATGGAGTCAAGAGGAAGATGAGAAACACCACAGTCAACAAGTTGACTCCCGCTGTTAAAGCAACCTTGCACCTCAGCAGAACAACAGGCTGGCCGCCTCTGCATCACGCTGCACTGATGCAGTAATGCCATTAAAATAAACTCATGAAATCCAAAATCACTCATATGACATTTTCACAAAGAAAATGGACAGGTCGTTTTCAGCAGTTTCCTAAAAGACGCAGTAGGTTGGTGTTGGTTTACAAGTGTCGTTTGGGAGGGGGGTTGCATTGATGGGCACACAAAATCTGGGCCAAATAAGTGAAGTGGAGGTGGTAATACAGTGTGTTATAGCAGGGAGCGAGAGTGACAAGTCCGTTCCTCCCATGAAGCAGCTGAGCTGGCATTAAACAGACAAGACATCCCGTTCAGTCAGTTATCAGCCCAGGCATAATGAAGGAACAGGCCGGCAGACCAGGACGAGTCACCCTAGTCAGCCAAGTGGAGAATTTAATTTCGTGCAGGTTCCTCTGCAGCCAAGCATTTCCCCCATCGGAGGTCCGCTGGTGCCTGGGTGAGCGTGGACATCTCAGCGAGTCCGACATCGAGTCTCTGCGGCACTGACAAAGATGTGTGGTGATGGATTTTAGAGTGGCTGGGGGAAGAGGGTGGACTTAGGTTTGGCTAGGGCTGTTAAAGAGGAGAGAGAGAGATGACAAGCTAACTTCAGAGAAAAGTAAGAAGGCAATTGCTCGTCTTCCTCATTTTCCAGGGCACGGGTGCGTTATTAAATCAAAGACAGTAAAATGAGAAATGGGTCCTGTCTGACCCAAAGATATGCAGGAAGGAGATAATATTGTCTGTGCTTAATGTTACCTTTGCTCCATTATCAGGCACTGACACGGTCGCTGGGTCTAGATGGCAGGACTGCTCAGCATATGCACTTGGGAAATATTAGACATGCACTGATCAGATTATGGTGGCTGATTTGTGATTTCTGAATTGTGCAAAGCTTTGACCAGCCAATGCAGCTTTTACCTGACTCTGATTTCTCTTTAAAAACAGTTACATGTAATGAGTGTGTAAGTAAGGCAGTGAGACATTCTTAACTAGTTATATAAAAGTCCAACCATGGGCATGTGAGAACCGTCACTGTAAAACTGTGTTTTACTAATATGTTAAAACAAAGACAGAATGATTACCAATTTGTGATTTTTATTTTATTAGCAAGTAATATGGAAGTAGGTAGCATTACTAAAGTAGCAAATGTCAAAATCTTAACTCAGTTCCGAGATTTCCAAAGAGCTACCTCCATTTCCAAATCCAAGTCAACCAGTCAGGGACCATAAAGTTGACAATCAGTTAATTTCACGATGCATGTCAAGATGTTTTATTCATTTATTTTTAACTTTCCCTTATGCTTTTTTGAATATTTTTTAAAACATGTGCTGTATGTTAATTTAACTTTTTGTTTTCCTAAGAACTTCATCATGTGAGTGATATTTTTTAAGTTAAGATTTCAGTGACATATTGTCTTTAAAAACAATATTACCAAAAAAATAAAATTTGTGTATTTAGGCAATCAAAAATGTGACTATCAGTCTTACACTCTTTGCTGTCATCTAACTAAATTCACCGGACTGGTAGCTGCCACAGACGCTTTTGTAAAGACAAAACAAGTTGTCTTTAAAAGAAGTATAGGCAATGTTTTACATTGTTCGAAAATGTTTTTCTAACAAAGGATGTGGGGGGGTTTGGAAATGTTCTCTTTTACTAGGGGTCGTCGACCTGAAAACACGGAACAGTGGGTGGTCTGGTAAGCTTTTGTTTGAAGCTGGCAAAATGTTCTGTTTTTCTCAATGTAACCACTATTACTGATCAACTCTTGCCAGCTTTGACTGTAAAAATAAGAGCATGCTTTGTTGGGGGTACCATAATATGAATGAAAAAAACTCTTCAGCAAACTGTGAGGAGGGCCAAGTAAACACGCGATGGCCAAAAACACAATGAGTGATAATCCAAGTCTGTAAAAAGCCACAGAATGCCAGTGTTAGCATTGCCAGTCCAGCTTGTGAGCATTTGAAGAAACAATAGCCCTTCAATGTGTTGCTACCGACCACGAGACGGTGAACTCAACAAAAACTAGAAGAGTGCTCACTTTTAGTAAGAAATAGTTTGTTTTTGTTTTTTTTTTAAATATGCTTTCTATGTTGTCTTGCTGAGAGTGAGATGATGATATCAGTGCAGATCTATGCATAAGAGGAGAGAAAAAGAGGATTGTCTTTGAATTTAACCCAGTTTTTAATGAAAGTAAACTCATTAGCACATTGTCTCTTATGTATTTCAATGTTTAAGAGACACTGAAATGAAATAATAAATCAAAAGTTGACCAAATTTGAGAACTTGCTGGGTCACCATTCTTCCAGCTAAATACACATCTTAACTTTTGGATTGTATAAAGATATAGTCTCCTTTTAAGATGGTCAGAATAAAAGCACCTAACGACAAAAAAAAAAAATTCTTTTGTGTAGGACATATGTGTCTGGTTTCAGATAATCTGTTTGTCTTTGCTACAGGACTTATGTTTGGTCATTTCAGTTCAAGATTTTATTTCAATTGGTTCTGGTCTCTAATGTGGACTTCTAACATTTTAATCTTTCACACATATTCTGATTTATCAAGGTCTTGAATTGCATTGTAGTTGTGCAGATTTTACTAAGGCAATCTGTACAGGACTAAAATCCATCAAACTTAAACAGTCTTCTGGACAAGATCAATTACATCCATTTCTCGGGAAAACATGAGGTTGCCTTTATTTCCGAGTCTATCATTATTAAAATTTAAAATGCTCATTTTGTTCTTCAATTGTTAGGGTGGCTGTCCCTCAGATTTAATGATTGTTACTTTAAATCAAACATTCTGCTACTGTGAAGCCAACACTCAACTGAAGCAATATCTGAGTGGGAACAACATCGTCAGTGAAAATGTGACTAGCATTAGCTCGAGTAATAGTGCCGCGACGGCAGCAATGTCAGTAACAAATGACGTTGTTAATGCTTTGGACAGGAAGCAACATTGTGTTGCCCTGTTACTGGATCTGTCCGAAGTCCATGTTTCTTTTAATCATGAGCTGCTTTTAAGAAGAGCTAATAACACAGCTTTGGGTAATGGTGGAACTGGTTGGTATATAAGCTGTTCTTCATATAGAACAGCATGTTTCTGCAGATGAATATGTTACATCTGTTTGAAAATAATAATAGCTGAGCCTCAAAGCTCAATTTTAGCCTAGTTTTGTTTTCTATTCTTATACATAACATTGTGCTAGACACCTCAGACTAAGATGCAAATTTCTTTGGGAATTTTCTCGACCATTTTATTATTTTAAACTCCAAATGAGGTACATATATCCAAAATTGTTCAGAATTTTTTTTTTTTTAAATTGGTACGTTTTGTAATCTTAGTCGTCAGAAGTATGACGTATATTACACTTATTACATTGATTCGATTTCACTGCTAGATAAATAGAGAAGAAACTATTCATAACACTGGCAAATGTTCAGCTGTCCACACTAGCTGTATATTTCTTTTTGTTGTGTGCGATTTGGATGTCCCTTTCTTCATCTAATCTACATAACTTCATATGAAAGCTGCCCTCCAGCATTTTTTTCCCCAGAACACTGAGTTAGATTCTTTAAATGTGAAGCAACGGTGACATCATATATGGTGACACTAGCGGCCCAAAGCCATAATGTAGCGCCTGCCAGCTGTGCCAGAAAACTGTCACACATTCTTACCCGTATCTCTCTTTCTTACCTTGCTTTGCACCGTTTCCATTTTTTCTCACTGGCAACTTTTGATTAAGATGTCACAGAAACTGTGTTTAATTTCATTTTGCAGAGTTGAAACATTAGCATCAATCTGTTGCATGCCATTTTATGAGTATTTCACACTAATATTAGGAATTGTCCACTCCAAATGTGGAATCGTTGAATCCTTTTTTTTTTTTTTTCTTCTTTTTACAGCCTTTCTAAAGACTTTCCTGATGTCAGCAAAAATGCCTCCTCAGACAACAGTGGAATTTCCCTTAGTTGAGCCCATAATGTGAAATCATCTTAGGTTTTAGGGGAAAAAAATTATCCCCTTTCTCACACATTCAATAATTCATTACAGTGAGGATAAGGGAACTGATTTGACAAATATTGATCTCATCCCAGCGAGAAATCGGGGGATTAAGGAAATAAGTCATATTTGTTCTATCAGTAATTGTCGCATTTCTTTTTTTTTTTATTCTTGTAAAATGTTCTGATAATTTTAAATGGGCCTTCTGTGCTGTGAATCTGTCGATGCCAGACGTAAGTCACAGCCAAGCGTTTTCACACAGGCTGTATTTAGACATTTTCAAGCACAGTAGATGCATTTATAAAACCTTAGCAGAGTGTGTGTTTACTCATTAGCTGTAGTTTGTTTCTGCTGCAGGTGACTTCGCACCAATGGCAGCCACTCATTTGGAAGAGAACCAAATGCCTGTGGCTGATAAGACCTGCTCAGGGTTCAGGTTCTTAAAGCGGAAATAATTGCAGAGGTGCACGCTCCATTAAAAACAACTATTTAATACAATAATCATTCAATTAAAAAAGCCCTTGTAGGAGCTGCCAGGCTTGATTTGGATCAAAGAAACATAATATTTGTGGTAAGAAGTGAACTGTTACACTAAAGCAGTTCTAGAAACACACTTGAAAATGTACCTAAAAATTACCTTATGGTTATTGTCGACTTAACTGAGAAAAATAACCGGTTTGTATTTTACACTTATGGATATCAAATCTGGTGAAGGTTTGTAATGACGGTCGACTTTATGTAAACAATGTATCTTTAGCCAACCCATGCTATAGCTCCAAATCTAGTTAACTTACTGTATAAGACATGTTTTATCATTTTTACATATTTCCTTTAACAGGTGGTTCAAGAATTTAGCTTATGATTCTTCAATTAATTTTCATGTCCAAAGTCAAGAAATAAGCCAAAAAAAAAAATCCTCAAAAGAAAAACAACAAACATCCAAGGTTGCAGCTAAAAGTGCCAGAAGATTGAAAACATTGCTGAAGGAAAATTGTATTTGATTTAAAAAAGCCCAGCAGAGTTTCTAGCTCCGGTGTGAATTCATAAAGTGCATATTTATGAGGTGATTGGTTTGATGAGCAGGACAGGATCAGGACAAATGCTGGCTGAAGCCGTAACTTGGAGACCTACCAGACTTCTTATTAAGGGTAGCTGTCAAGTTGTAGGAACAGTAGTTGTCTTGCAAGCAGACGGCTTTTGCTGAATAGTCCTCAGGCAAGATACCAAATCCCAAGTTGCCTATGTTATTGTATATATTGGTGTATAAATCGAAGAATAATCTGTTCTCCAAGCTGAGTTTTTGATGTGTGAGGCTAAAGAAGAGTCAGTGAGTTGAATTCATGAATTCCATTTATTAATACCAAAATACATCTGGTCCATTCTGACATGCTACCTTTAAGAGCTAACATGCAAAATGGCATCACACAAGGGTTTCCCATTCCCTCTGTCTCTCTGAGCTACGCCCAAAGAGGGTGTTACCTAGTGAGTCATCCCTTACCTCAGCTCTCATTTGCATTTCCTAACATGATTTCCTTTAGGTTTAGCTTAGCTTTAGCTAAAAGGGATAGAAGGAAAACACAGAATTATTTATTCTCAACAAAATGCAAAGAACAATGAGTGTAGCCCGCTGTGGGCGACGACAGCTAGATAAGGAACTGAAATTATGGTAGAATTCAAGCAGATACTATAATTCCTGCTCCATTTCTGATGCATATTCACTTCTCCCATCAACTGTCATCAAAATACTGCACATTACCAAGGAAAGGTAATTTAAAACATAGCAATAGTGAAAGGAAAGAGCTAAAAGTCTCAGTTTTCTAAACAAAATCAGTTCATGTTTTACACATTGTCTACCACACCCCTCAAGTTCTTTCAAGCTAATGCTGCTGATATGAAAGTTGAAGGGGAGGTTAGATTTCTGATACATATATATATATATATATATATATATAAGCACCAAACGGCTGTCTGGTGCTTTTTTATAGAGGCAACAATTTCCATGGTGACTGGATACAACATAGAGAAGACAGATCTTTTTTTTATCTTAAACATTTTCAATGAAAAAATGTTAAAATTTTGTCTTAAAACTTTAGTAATCTAGTAGTTTGATATGAGTATGTATGACATATTTATAGAGCATCCAAGCAAACGGATGTCTGGACGTTTTTTAATTTCTGCTTAATGTACGGTTACTAGCATAAAGATCCATGCTGCAGTGTTTTGCTTGGTTTCAGAAAGCACTCTAAAATTGTGACTTGAATATAAATAACTTTAAACAAACAGATTAATCTACAGAAAAAAACTAACAGATTTGAAAAACAAAAGGAGCAATTTTACTCTCACTAACCAAATGGCCTTTTCAAAGAGGAAACATCAGACATTGTCCTGCTGGTTTGCTTGCGAGCTCATACTTCATTACGGAGAGATGCCTTTGTGTTTTTATCTTGTTGGGCGCCTTTTGAGCAAAGGAGCACATTACATTGAGTCTTTGTTTTATTGTGTTCAGCAAATTAATAAATGGGGAGCACAGTGGGAAAAATAGATATGAAAATGTGTACTTTGCATTATTGAAAAGCCCATCCACTAAAGGTTACCAGCAGCTATTGTAGTACAATCTGTGAAATGTAATTAGAGTGCGTGTGAGAGAGCAGCCCAGATAAAGCTGCCTCTGCCATTATGGACTCCCTCATAACATTTTGCTTGCCTCTGAAACTTATTCTCTCTGAACTAATTTTGCATGACATATTGCATTTCTGCTTCAGCTATCATGAGGCTACCTGTGAATTAAACTGGGTTTGCTGTGCAGCAAATTTCTAGATTACACTTTGGACATGCAGATATCTTATATTTGCCATGATTTATTCATTGAAAGCAGGCAAATAACAAAATATTACTTACAGCTGTTATTGCCGGGGCTCAGAGGAAAAGGTGAATGATGGGTTGAGTGTTTCTGCATTCTGGGATTTCAAAAACTAACAACAAATCTAAGTTTATTGAAACATAAAATATAATTTTTTATTGGGTTTGTCTTTTGGTCAACCTGAAAGAAAACTCAGAACGCATAGTACCATTAACTAGATAGGATTAGATTGTGTACACAATGGATTTTTGAAAGGCTTTGTTTGATTAACACTATGAACTGAGTTCTGGAAGGTCTTCAGGTTCGGGGAGACTCTTCCTTTTTTTATAAAAGGGGAGGGGGGCGTCTCAACTGGAAAATTACATTTTCTGCTCATTTTTATCCATTGATTTGAAATTCCGCTCGATTATATTCTCGCTTCACAGCACAGACCGGGCTTTCCCCCATGCACTTGGATTCCTTGGGTTGAGTTTCAACCGGGGCGAACAAAAGGAGAAGTTGTGAAATATGATGCAGATTTTTTGCTTTAGAATTGTAATCTGCTTGTACACTTAGCGATTAGTTAACGGAGCCATTCAGTCCAACGCTTCCAAATGTTGAATTAACATCAGCAGTCGCCTCGTTTGGATCTTGTTAATGGACTCAGACCTAAAAAGACAATTACAAAGTCAGCCTTTTATCACCTAAAGAACATTTCCAGTAGTGAAGGACTAATGTCCCAACAAGATCTTCAGAAACTCATCCATGCATTTAGGCAAATTGATTATTACAATAGCGTCTTCTCAGGTCTGCCTACAAACACTGCTGTTCTCACCAAAACTAGAAAAATAGAGCATATCGCTCTTCATTTTTGGAGTTAATTGTAACATAACAAAAATATGAATATGGAAATTTCCTCAATTGTCTCCTCAACCTGTGATTGTTTGCAAGTTCTGGTGCTGGTGAGTTACCACCACATAAGTAATCATATTCTGTTGTCGTTGTAGAATGAAAAAAAAATGACTAAAGTAGATTTTCTAACAAAAGATAATTTAATAAAAAACATAATTTCTGCTAATTGAGTTCCACTTTACAGATTAGATGTAATGCATGTTTTCTTATTAAATATTAAAAAAATCTATTTAAGAAAGAAGTCAGAGGTATGAATTTAGAAATCTTAACAGTTTCACTGATTTGCAGTCCTGTGTTAGATGGCAGAGTGACGAAGGAGAAGACAATACATGATGAAATGCGAAGTTTAAAGCCATGAGAAATATTTATCACAGGAGAGCTCAATGAATTCTCTTCCCTGAGACTCGTTCGGAGATAAGGCAAGAATTCTTTTAATGGCGCCACTCCACATAAAGAGTGATAATGAAAGCTAACCAGGCCAAAAGTTGAGCAGAAAAGAGAAATGATTAAGGAACCTTATTAAAAGCAACCTTGTAGATTCAGAGGCATGATGGAGAGCACATTATGAGGCCTGATCCTTTTCAAATGACACCACGGTTTCCCGAACACGCCGAAAAAACCTGATTAGGGTGACAAGCACTGAGTGATACTGCAAACCTGTTAATAACATGAAAATTAGAAGGGGCTCATGCAAAGAAAGGAGATTAATTTAGCTGGAGTCCATCTTGTGCAAATTGCGAAGTTGTGAATATGTTTTCAGATAATGAGCCTTCCTACTTGTCAGCTCACTTGTCATTTTCTGTAATTAATGTTAAGGAAGACTCCTTCCTGATGGTTCGTATTACTCATGTACCGGGAAAATTTCTCCCCAGAAATAATTTACATTTATTATCATCAGTCTGTTTGTGTGGTTTATTTCACACTGGAGTAATTTATTGCTGCACCATCTTGCTCGCCTTGATTAGTCACTCGTCAGACTGAGATGTAATTTTTTTCCTTCGTATGTCTGGTCGGTGGAAATTGAAAATGTTTTTTTTATTTATTTATTTTTTTATGCTCGGAACGGCACCTTTGCAGTCGAACGCTGCACACCTTTTTCTTTTAAACTGATGTTTTTGTCGTTCTTCAAAAAAAAAAAAGAAGAAAAAAGCATACAAATCTCTACTGTATTTGGGTCACAAACATGATAAATAAATGGAATGGATGTAAAAGTTCATTGGAAGCAAACCGTTCTGCACTTAGAACATGGACTGACAACGTTTGTGCATCAGAAGGCCAAAATCTACATTCATATTTGCAAAGAAATTAAGTTGACATATTTGTTTTCTTTCACCAAAGATGTGTTTTTCTCCTGGATCCCCCCACAGACACTGAGCAGATTCCCCTCTCTGTGGACTGACCATAACTCAGAGAAATCTTCATATAAGACAGATATTTAAATCCCCCCTTTCTCAGGCACTGAGCTCGGTTTTCTTCGTACCAGTAAATTTATAAGCCCACTTCTTAAATGTATTATTCATCCGAGCATGTAAATAATGCATGCCTTGCTTCCACAGTAAATTAACCCTTTACCTTACCAGGGATACAGGAGTCATTGTTTTGAAAGGCAATTATGTCATTTAATTAATGTTGTAATTAATACCGTAATTAGCTTAAACACCCAGCAACTGGGTGCCACTGCTAAGCTGTCTTAATTAAATAGATTGAAAGGTTTCCTATATATTTGCACTGTCACTGTTATAGGATGCAGAAAAAGATGCAGTTTGCAATTTTTTTTGAAGGCAAACAGAATCCAAGAGCTCACAAGAATGTTTACTTTTCCTTCTGACACTTTTATGAAGTTTGGAGAAATTCATGAATAAGAAAAGCAATATGAATTGAAAAAAAAAAAAAAAGCAGACAAATTATTTACTTCTTTTTTGCCCTTAACTTTTGAGGATTAGTGGATTTTTGTGCAGTGGTGATAAAAATTAAGACGATATCTTTCCAAACTGGTTTCTAGCGTTCTTCCAAATCAGAGTCAAGAAGTGTATTCCTAAAGAACGGTGTATGCTTGTAAAAGAGATGTGTTTTAGTTCAAGGGGTATATTTGTGGATTTTTTTGACTATTTTTGATATGACTCTCCAGCTGGGAGTCACCGTTGGCATTCAAAAAATCTTAAAAAGTTGTCGAGCGATAAGTTTTCTATTGCATGTCCAGTAGGCTGGAAGTGGTTCCCCTCCAATGATCTGTAAGATGTAAGCACTGTAGGAAAGTTTGGGTGTGTACAACAAGGCTGCCTCATGATGCTGAAGTTGATGATTGTATCGCTCATGATACTGAATTATAAGAATATTGCATTATTTTTTTTTCTGGAGTGCTTTTTGATCATCATTCCGAAACACTTGGGACAGCAAAATATAAATAGGGCCGAAGATTTTTTAAAACACAGTTTAAGCTTTACTGAAACTTTTATTAAGTGTCTGAAAACCTAGAAAAATTGCACTTATTGAGGGAAACATAAAAAGCATAACAGATTGTTGAAAAGCACGTCACTAACACCAGTTGCCTTTTAGATTTGTTCTTTTTCCTATTAAGGTTTTGACTGTATTGTTTATTCATTGTTCCCTGTTTGCTCATATTATTTCTTTGTTAAATGATAAAACATACAAAGTCCAAAATATCAACATTCTGATTTTTTGTGTTGTCAACACATGTAATACAAGATAAACTAAGCAAAAAACAAAACAAAACAGAAAAGCCAAAAGTTTTTCCTTTTACCGTCATGTTTGGTGATTGTTTTATTTTTGATTTACTTTACATGAGTTGACCAAGATGAATTAAAAATTTAAATGCAAACAAAAATTCCACTAAGCCTCTGTCTTCACACCATCAGTTCAAAAATGCAACTTGCCAATTCAGATTAGTTATCTCTCAAAAAGTCCAAACATATAGCACTCTCCATTTCATGCTCATTCAGAGTGAGAGTTGTTGTCTGCTAAAATTATCAACGATAATCAATCAGATTCCAAATCATGCTTCCACTCCAAAGGTGTGTGAGCTTGTGTTTTATTGCTGCAGCACAGCAGCATGAGCTGGCAGACAGCTAATCCTCTACCAGAGTTTTTATCCTTGGCCGAGCTGACAGTGATAGAAAGTGTTTTCCCCAAACTAGAAAAATAGTTGAGAGAAGGATGAAAAAGCATTGGGGTCAGTAAATACTGGAGTATTTCCAGTGCACTCGACTCCACGGGCTGCAGGTCCGGCTTTTGTATTCATGGGCTGTGAGCATTAGTGCAGCTCATCTATTGTGCATGTGTACGTCAGGATCAGTTCTGAAGCCGGGCGCCTCTGCACTAGCGGGGAGCAATAAGCAGGAACTCCCTGCTTGTAAAAATTAATTCCCTTTAGGATGTCAGAGAGCGGCTGAAGATCCTGGGAGTAAATGTTGAGAAATAAGCTGCTTTAATGTATGGGATTTTTATATTTTTTTTTCACTGTGGGGAGAAGGCGGGTTGCTTTATATGCCCTGAGTATTTGAGTGCATGTAAATATTAAATAAATCTAAAAAAAAGTCTAGAACATTAACTAAAAATATATATATTTTAGGCTATATAATCCCTATTCATACTGTTTCCATTTTGTTCCACTCAAAGCACAAACCTCAAAGTATTCCGTTAGTTTTATATAATAGACCCATTGTGCATGACCATGTGGTGAAAAGAAATTGATACATTATTATTCAATTTTTCTGCAAGTTAAACATATGAAAAGTGTGCCATGAATATGTATTCAGTTCCCTTTATTCTCACATCCTAAATAAAATCCACTGCTGTCTTCAGAAGTCCACCAACAAGAGTCCCTCTTTATCGCAATAAAAGTACAGTTGATTCTATGAAGGCCTCAGAGGTTTGACTACTTGAGTGTATTAGTGATGAAGCAGTAAAGAAAGAAACAAAGACAACTACTAACAGGTCAGGAATAAAGCAGTAGGGAAGTTTGAAGGTTTAAAACCTAAAAGGTTAGGCTGTAAAGCAATAGAAACAAATTGAGAGAGCAGAGCGGGCAGAAGAAAATCGTAGGATGTCTTGTTAAAAGTTTGGCACAAGATATGTAGGAAACAGCGAACATATGGGAGAAGATGCTCTAGTCCACTGAGACCAAAATCAAGCTAACATGCAAAATTAACATTGAGTATCACCTTGGAGACATGGTTGCTACTTTGAAACATGATTGTGGAACCGCCATGTTGTAGGTTGGATTTTTTAAATTCTTTTTTTCAGCAGGGACATGGAACCTGGGCAGGGTACATGGATGAAGTACTGGGCAAGAAAACATCTTACAGTGAATCCCAGCCTGTTCACAGTTCGATATTCTCAGATTCACCTATTTGCAGACCTTCCTGTGGACTGTAAGTCAAAATTGTTCAAGGAAAATTAGTGAAGTTGCAGATTTTTTGCATAACATACCTAAAATATTTTAAGGAAAGGGCAACTTGGGAAGCTGAAATGCATGGGCACAATGCTACTTGAAACACCATCAGCATTCGCAAAGCATGCAATTCAGTAGCATTGATTTTCCTTCCCACTGATTGGCTGTACAACCAGGAGTAGCTTCAAGAGGCTTAAAAATGTGAACAATTAAAACAGGCAGTTTAAGCCTGTTAAGAAGAGGTACAAGTAGTCACAGTTTTCAGCTATTTGCAGGAAGTTGCAGTCCCTAATCCCAGCAAATACCTCAATGTAATGTTTAGATCGAAGGATATTTATGGATAAATCTGTCCATCTTTTCAGACATTTTCCTGCATGTAGAAAATTGTGAAAACTATGTATCATTGTCATTCCACTTAAATGTTATGAACCACTTTGTGTAGATTTATAACATAAAATCCCATTCAAAAGCATCCTCTTTTGTACAAATGTAACAAAATCAGAAAAAAGTTGAATATATTTGACTATTTCTGCAATGTTCTCTATAGCTGTATACTTTTATGTACCTGAAAGTCTGCGGTTTGCTATGCGGTTGCTAGTGCTTCTATCAATGTCATTAGACCATTCATTGGACTAAGTGAGAAATCCATCAAAAGCTGACAGGAAGCCACATACTAATGGCTGTTAGGCTGTAATATTCTTTAATATAATTTTTATTTGCCTTAATTTCATCTTCTTTTACGGGGCTCCCAAATCAGAGGAGAGTTGCTGAACACCTGAGCACCAAGCTCCAGAGCTCACGAAGCTTCACTCTCCATGTGGATTTATTTTGGGCAAAAATAAACTGCAGAACTTTGTAAGACGGACTGAGAAAAACGTGTAAAGTGCAGGGACACGTGGACGTGAAGAGCCTTTCTGCTGTTTTTTTTTTTTTTTCCCTTGGACTCTTTTGCATTCAAGGCCTCGTTCATAATGCTTTCCAACACTCCAAATTAAAAATAGCTCAGCGGGTTCCAATTTTGCCCTGACACAAACCTAATTTTACTCCTCCTTTCAGTGGTACCCCCTGTTCTTACACTTCATATCCTCAGAAACAATCAACCGCAGCCCTGAAATTGCCTGAAACATAACAAAACAAATGAAATGGAAATTAATTTTTTTTTTCTTGCAACAGGATTATCTACCCGCGTGACTATTATCTTCCCCTGCTGTTTATCTGTAGCAAAAGGAGGAGATAATTTCACAATTAATGACAGAGCATTCAGAACCCTACTGTAATCATTACATGACACGTCTTGAAGAAATAGCCCTTCATATTGCCTTACCCTGAGCTTCAATAATCTTGACCCTGGGTATTAATGGATGAGTTAATGGCCTGCAGAAATCCTTTAATTTATGCCAGGATGAATTAGGAATAAGTAATGGATTCTGCTTTTCAAAATGTCCAGACAAGGCATTTCCGTTCAGGCTATCTGAGAAATCAAATTATCATATTATCTCTTTGAATGGGTCTTCATAACCCATATTTCACAATATCTGATGGAAATAGTTTTGACATTCATTACATGACTCTTGCTTTATTGTGCCTTGATGGTACATGCTATGACAAAGGCAGATAATGATTTTTCCAGCCGGCAATGTAGAGAATGGGCTTTGGGAAAAGAAACGGATATCAGAAATGACAAATCAAACATTCAGTGTCCTAATGTAAATACAAATGCAGTTATGGTGGTGAAAATTGGGTTGACTCTCTTGTAAAAGAGGCCACAGCCCTTTACCCCTTTTTCTACTTTGGATTGTTTGACACAACATGGCAATTTTATGAAAAGAACTTATTCTGAGCTTTAGCAGTCATTTAGTAGTAATTTGATTTACTCTAAAAATGAATGGATACTCAATTTAGTATTTAGAAAAATTTATCTATTATTATTATTCATGTTTTTTGTTTAGACTGTGTTGCTTGGTTTAACAACACAGTCTGTTTTATAAGGGTGCAGGCTGAGGAGGTCCAGGTGTGATTCTGTCCTTTCTTCACTGAAACACACCTGGACCCGGTTACCAGTACGATTTTGGAAACGTGGGGCTTAAGGTAGAAAAATGTGAGAGACAAAGATATGCCTCCCTATACTTTTGAACAAATTTGCCAGAAAATGAAGATTTCTGAAAATACAATGATCGAGAACAAACAAAACATTTCTGCTGATTCTGTCTACTTACAACATTCCCTGAAACCTGTTCCACATTACCGTAAAGTCACAGACTGATTTTCTCATACTAGACTCTGACTAGGTAGGATAAATTTACTTCAAATCACCAGTTCTGAAACTACAAAATAAACAAAGGAAAACTCCTCGGTTTTGTACCTGGGAAAGTCTAGCACAAAACAACCGAAGCTGCAAAAGTACAAAATGGCCCAAGAGTGAAACGGCGGTGATATAAAAAACGATCTGTCATCAAATCTGATGTGCAGGTGCTCTGGCCTTCATATGTTCAAAATTGTAACAAGCAATGGGAAGAAATCTGATGTTTCATTTGAATTTTGTGTCTGCTGTGCAAACCAGTCTCACTCCAGAATGCCCAAAGCGATATCTTTCTATGTGCCGGTTTAAAAGCTATCACTCACACTTATTATCAGGTGAGCGGCAACATTTCAGTGGGAGTTGCTTAAATTACACTACAGGAGTTTGTGTGTGCATTTAATAGGGAATCTCTAATGTTCAACACATTTTTAGATATTTCTAAAACATTTATGACAGCTTGGCTTAGCCGAACATATCTATACTGACCTGTGCTTCATAATCAAATGCATAGAAAGTGGATGTTGGAGATTTATTTAATTCAAATGTGTCTTCCTATGCCACGAAGGCAGATATGCTGTTGCATAACTGGGAGTATTCACTTTACAAAACAGTTCGTTTTCTCTGTTTCTGCACAGCAGTGTTACAAGAGAGTCATAAACAACTTTTAAATCTGTGATCCACAGCTCAATTTTTGATGTTACTCTATTGCCACACACCTGATATAAATAAATGGGTCATTAACAGGTTTCTGCAAAGCTTGACAGCATGCTGAGGAGGTAATGAAATCAGTTGTGCTGGAGCAGGGACACGTCTAAAACATGTATTATGAAGACTCCGCAGCAGTGGACCTCTGATTTAAATAGTTGCGAAGTTGAAAAGTGATACTGGACACTCCATCAAAATAATTTGACTCTTTATCTCGTTGACACCGAGATGATTCTTCAATATTTCTATAATATGAATTAGGTTTGATCACAGGGTTGCTGTTACTCATTGTATAAAACAAACTGACTAACTTGTGCATATCATTGTTATCCAGAGCTGATCCAAGGTTGTATGGTTCCCTAGGCAGAATTTGATTAAGGGGCCCATTTCCAGGTAAGCTCACTGTCTACCGGCTACCTCAGCAACACTAATTTCCCTTTTATTCTGTTCACACTTAATGGTAGCCAGGCCGTTGCCTTCCTGTGCAATTCTGCTTGGAAAAAATTCTCGCTTCCAGGACAGTCTGGGCTTTCTGTCTTTGACTCGGCTCGTGTCCAGTCAAATTTCTATCGGGCCAGCCAGCGAACAGAAGGAAAAGTTGAAAACAATTATATCGATTTTCTGTGCTGTTTTAGAGTTGTGGTCCACTTGTAGTTTTAGCAATGGAAAAGGATAAAGTAAATGAAGCAGTTTAGTCCATGCTGGCCACACTTCCAAATATTGAGACTAAGAACTGTCACGTTTGGATCGGCACATCTCTCTTCGCAGTGGAGAATAGTTGTTCACATTACAAGCAATTTCCGGTAAGCTTTTTAGAGTTGAACTGGTGCTTTAAATACATTACAGGAAGACATTAGCATTTGGGTAGCATTTAAAACCTCAGCACAATCCATGCCACCAGGAAGCAATAGTTTCTTAACCGCCAAGAGCCCAGACCCTGTGTAAGAAGCTAGTGTAGTACAAGGGGATGTTTGTACCACTTGATGGTATTATCACAGCTTATTTTAAAGTTCCGATTTTCTAATATGACATTCCAGTGAAGGTCAATAACTTATCTGATGTATGCAGCTGATTTTGTTTTAAATTTTCTATCAAAAGGTTAGAGTATCCTGGATGGAGAAACTAGCAGCACAACCTGGCTAAAGCGAAGCACACTTTTACCATCTTAACATGAATGTGATATCAGAAAGGTTGTTTGATATTGCAAACAACCTTTTGTTGTTGTTTGGTATCAATACCTTTTGATAGCGCTTTACAATGGCGCTTTGTAAAGTGCAATGGCTTTACAAACCTTTGCGCTGTAGTTCTGTTTGCATTGTAGTTTTACAAATAACACATTTTAAATTTTTTTGTGTAAAATTACAAGCACTTGGAGCCACCAGCCCTGCAAGAAGACATTTACAGCTTATGCTGGTTGTTCACCCTTTTTAATGCTTTGCCTGCTGGGCTTGGTTGACTGTAGGCACACTTGGGGGGCCAGGCTTACATTTTCAATGACTGCCATCATGCATGTGTCAGAAGTTTATTGGAAAGGCAAAACCACTGTCACTGAGATAAGGCCATCCAGTTGTAGACCCCATTCACTTCACATCTCAGGCCAAACGGCATCCTGTGAGTGCATCCTGAACCCTTCATGCAGATTTTACCGTACTCACTCACATTCAGACAGCAACTCTGGCAGTTATTTGGGGCTTGTTTGTAATCTTTTCGGGCGCTTTGTCAGACAGGCGCGGTGATATTAGTGTGAGTGCACAAAAGCCCCCGAGTGGTGTCACGCACAATTAATGTCCCCAGGTAGCAACTCCATTAGTCTTATGAACTCAAGTCGCAGTGGGGAATGCTAATGGTGGTTGTGCCGTAGGGCATTAGAAGGGAGCACAGCCAAAGCTACCACTTTACCCTTCGATTTGACCAGTGTGCACCTCTGTCTCGCTTTAGAGCCCTTCAGCCGACACCCCTAGCCTCGTCACTTCACAGAGACGCGCTGTCAGGTAGCAAGCAGTCTCTAAAGAGTCCTCTTAGTGTATATATATATATATATATATATACTGTATATAATATACACATACATATATATGTATATTTGCTCCATGCTTTTGCTTTAAAACAATCATATTTCCAAAGCATCTTTTCCAAATGTCCCCAAATTACATGACATCGCAGTGTAACGTGTCACTCTCACAGAACATTTAAAGTATCCGTATTTACAGAGTTCATGTGAAAACACTGCACGCGGTTAATCATTGTCAGCTTTCATAAATTTTGACTTCCATCTCAGCAGACCTAAATCCCACACGGTCACATGACCTCCTCGGCAGCCGATCCGGATCCTGACCTTGCTGGCGTACGAGGCATGCAGCGGTTCATTTGATCTAACAGGCCTGCAGCTGAGCTAAACCCAGCGGTGAGGTCTGCTTGGCGCCTCCGCTCCATGCCCGCTCTAGCATGGATGTATTTAGGAAGCCTGGTAGCTACCTTTACATCACAGCTCAATAGCATCGTGTTGCCTCCAAACCTACATGTCAACTCCATGTCACACAGTCTGTGGAGCGAAAAAAGAGGTAGAGGTAGTCCGTGATAAAGAGTGAGCTGACAGAAAGCTGAGAGATAGATAGAGAGAAAAGCTGTTAATTCTTTGGTGGAACGTGCCGGTATCTCGAAGGAATAGAAGGCATGAAAAAAAATAAAATATCCCACAACCCCTCCATGACAGTGACTACGAATGGTGAAAAGTCACTCTGAGCCTATTCACGGCCTTTATTACATTATCAATTACAGATTATAAATGTACTCTACACAGTCTGCTTCTCAGTGCCTTACTCCATCATGTTGTGCCGTCATCACTCAAACTGAGGCCCACACGGGAAGGCCGGCGGAGCTCCCAGGTTCCTAGGCGCCTTTTCACTGTTGCTGTGGAATGCAGTGGCTGCTTTATTGCTAGTGGCAGTAATTGCACTTACATCTTATGGTCTTTTGTTGGGATAAACCCCACCGCTGGCCCTCTGGTAGCCTTTGCTAAGCACCAACAGAATTATAAGACTTTCAGAAATGTGAAATCTACCGACGGTCGACCGAAGGTCCAAATTGGAGGGTGATGATAATCCTGTGCTAGAATATGAGCTTTTGTTTTGCACAAGCAGTAGGTTAGATGAGCTGTGATGGTTGTTCCTTGTTTATATTCTTCAACATCAGCTCATCATTGCATTAATAAGGCACACCATGAGGTCATTCACAGGATGTTCTCAGAAAGCCCAGATCTTTGATTTTTACGGTGTGAATGAACCAAGCAAGTGTTCATTGATTTATACATTACATATATTAGTAATAAAACAACATCCTGCTGCAAAACAATTGAAAAATCAATAGTAATTGGAACCAAAATATTATGAGTTCTTCGTCTGCAGACGTACCCTCTCCACACCTGGCCAAGGAAATCCTGTACTTTTGAACAATAAATGTGATAAATATTGATAGTCATGTCAAAGGAATGTATGGCTGTAATTCTAAAAGCCTAAATATAAATTGACTAAACTCTGAAAAGTTGGTCTATGATAGGAAAAAATAACAGAACTGAACTTGATGAACCTGTACTGAAATTAGTATTGATCTGCAAAGACCTGGAGAGTCTGAAGGTACTCACTAATTTAAAATCAAACATAGAGATCTTTGTGATAAAATGTGAAAAAAAAAATAAAAAATCATATTGTATAATGTTAAGTAATAGGTTATGGGATTGACTTAAAGGCGATTGTCAGGGATGGTGTTTGTGAAATTAGATGTTAAGGAAAAAGAGAGAAAAAAAATCACAGCAGAGAAAAGAAATTAGCAACAAAAATCCGACACCACTTAAGTTACAATTGAACCACAAGCAGCGTAAATCTGAGATCCTTGTATCTCTACTATTGAACATTTTGCTTTTATATACAAAGACAATATGCAACTACAAGTAAATAACAACCTGACATTGCCTTTTGTTGCATATGGCACTGTAGAATATGATCTCCACCAATCAGGTTATCAAAAATGTTTTGAACATATGAAACCATGAGCATCACAAACTTACATTGTGCAAACACGTGTCACTGCTACAAAATGTTTGCAAGTGCTACCGCAATGTTGCAGTAATGATCTGATAGTAGTGCTAAAAAGTCTCACACTTTGCTATGCAAACGCTCCATCTGCCCTGACGAGGGTTCGGCCATCTTTGCTCTAAGTCGCTCCAACGTGTTGGCAGCCTGACCTATTTTACAAGTAAATCACCTTACACTAATTTGCCCACAAGTGGGGCACTTTTAGACTGGTTATTGAACTTTTAGCTTCAAATGGTCAGACAGTCATTAAGTTTAGAAAAAAAATAAGACAATGGCATCCTGAAACAATTCGTCTAGTCACAGCAAAAATAAATTACTTTGTCTTTATCCAATAGCACACTGTGAAATTTTGTCTTTATTCCAATTCAAATACTATACAAAATATTGTAAGATACACACACTTTTTTGTAAGATGATGTTGCCAACCACAATAACCCACAGTCCATCCAAACTAAGAAACAGAGAAAATCAGCTAAAACCAATTAAACAGTCAATGTCTTCCAAAGGTTTTAGATTTCTGCTGGGCCAGCAGCAGGCCACCATCCCCATCAGTCACTCAGTTCAAGAGAACGGGCATTTTATTTGTATAATTACCAACTAGAAGACAGACTGGAGGTAAATGAGGAGATGAATAAGATGAATAATGTCAAATGATTTCAAATCATACCCAAAATACAATTTTTTGGACATAGTTCTGTATTTAGACAATATTTTTACCTACTTTTTTAGGCCGTCTACATTGCGAATATAAGTTAGATCTCTGTCTCTCGACATTATCCCTGTTCAGTTTATTAACCACTTGCCATCTTATTTTGCTAACTAAATAGCGCAAATATATTTAAATCTGATATAGGAAGATGTAATTAAGATATCCTTTGGAGAATTGTTACCTGACTGACTTTCTGAGATGTGCCATAACCAATCAGAAATTTACTTGATGAATTGTTTCCTGTCAGGACCAATCACAGAGAGCAGTCGTCAAGAATTACATTTAATTTACATTTAGCTTTTCATCAGGTAAACCTACTTTTATTTTTTTTGTATGCCAAACAATGCATGGAAAACATAAGAGAAGAGCTGTAAGTAGGGTGATACTTCCATAGGACTGCTCTTCTTATGGTGTACACCTCTTCTTTAGTATGGGATCCCATGGAGCTGGAAAACAAAGCATGAGGTGTGCCTTATTCTCCACAGAGCGTCTTGGGGCCAAGGAGTGAGCTTGCTGCCATCCTGAAGGCTTTGAGTGCTTTATAACAGCGTACACAGAGGACTGGCTTCGCGCAGCCCAGTCATTAACAAGTGGCCGGCGGTGAAGGCAAAGCCGGAGAGGGGCTCTCCACTGTCCTGCCACCACACCTGCTTCCACATTCACAGAGTCAGGGCCGGCCCGGCATGAAGGATGGCTCGCAGTGCGCTGAACTCCAGGGAAAGGAATCCTGCTCTCTTGTCTTGTTTGTTTGATAATTCAAGAGATTCTGACAGTCCACAGCTCTGAACTACAAAACAACAGGGTTCTGTGGGTTTGTGATCATTAGTTCCAGCAGGAAAGCTAACACGACACTTTAGTTTACAAAAAAAATAAAAAAATAAAAAATAAATACTTAAAGCCCATCTCAGCGGAGAACATTTCTGTTCACATATGTTATTTTAAGGTTCTATATGTCCTGGTGGACCCACCGGATGTATTTTTAAACATATTCAGTACACAGAAGTGTGTTTGTATACACTGATAAAGGCTTGCAGGGAATAAACTCCCAATGCTGGGCTCGCTGATTTTATTTATATTCCTCAGTGCATAAAAATTGTAAAACTGTAACTTTGTAGAAGCCTGAATTACCAAATGCATAATTATTTCTTTAAAGATTGATTGTTTTAGTTGTTACAGTTAAGACCAAAATTATTCACACTCTTGTTGATCTTAAGTTTTAAAGTGATCACCAACATGTAAAACATGTTAATGTTTTACCAACATGTTACTTCAGACTGGAAGTAAAGTGAATATTTTCAGGGGGATCCAGCCAGACTGCTGACTAATACAGAATCTGTAGAGGGAAATAAAGATTAGGGTGATGGCAAGGAGGCCTTCCAGTGTGACAGCTTTGGAGCTCTTTGCCATAGAAAAAATATAAAATCACCTGCTATAATTAACTCCATCAACAATGTCTGCAATGCTTGTTTTGTCTATTGTTTGCATTGAATTATGTGTTTACCTGCTTCTGTCCACTGCATGCAGCGATGTAACTGCTGATTATGAAGTCGCTTCAAAAATAATCACACCTATCTCACTTAGGGTCAAACATGAAAGTGGCCTAGATTGTGGGAAGATCATATTTGTCCTAAAAACACATGGGTGAATTTTTCCTACAGTGTGAAAGTAGCTTTAATTTGCACTTTGGTGCTTGTCTACATTTTGGCTTCAATAAAATGCTTATTTTGCAGACTACATAGGAAAAACGTTCAAGTCTGGTTTGATGGAAAATACACAGACATCCCAGTTGCACAAATCCTTATACACAGAAATAGGATGAGAAGAACCCAAATCTCTTAACCCCAAATTTAGCAAGTTACACGCTTGACTTCTGCATTGTGTTTCTAAACAGCATTGATGCATAAATGAAATTGGTGCATAAACTATTGAATAGTCCAAGTTATAACAAACAAAAGGAATCATTCTATTTTGATCTCTAGAGATCGAACCCCAACCCCGTTTTTTTCTTATTACGCAAGTCAGTGGACGCGGATCGGATCAAACTAAATTTTGATGCGTGCCATTTGGGATTATTTGACTTTAAGTAAAAGCGGAGATGTGACATTTACTTACACAACCAGCTCGGCAGCAAGACAACGTGTTATGTAAATAACACACCTGTCGGCTCACGGATCAGCCCGGCTCACAGAGAAAACTCTTTCAGGGTGAAAATATGTAATCATTGCATTTTGTACAATTTGTGAGAATTCTCATAGAGCGATGTGACAGCAATTCTTATTCAAAGGGCTTTGGAGGTTCTAACATCTTTTAAACAGTAGTAACTTAATGCATAGAGTTATGCTTAGATAAGAATTTCAGTAGAAATTTCAAGTTTGTGAGGGATGCAAAACACAAACTTGAAATTTCTACAAAAAAAAAAAATTGTGCATATGAGATTAAAATTAGTTTTAGAAAATTTGAAAATGACAATAAGTAACCACATTTTTTGACATGTGTTGCTGCTTGATTCCAAACCATTGGTATCACTTTCTTTTGTAATTACATTTTTGTTTATTAATTATTAAGATAAATGATTATAAACACAAATCCCACACATGCTTTATTCCATCTGGGTATTATGTCCTGAGGACTTTTTCTGTTCTGCTGCTTCTGATCCCTGCTTGGACCAGATGAAAACATGACAAATGTTTTAATCCGACCATCATTCTCTAAGTGGCCTTTTGCTGCAAGATAATATTTAGTTTGAAGTTACAAACCTGAATTTATTCTCAATAGGTTATGAGTAAATTAGAGAAAATTACTTTAAGTCATCAGTTGTCAAAGAGAGCACAGGTACGATCCAAGAAAATTCTGTGTATATGACCTCCAAAAAGCCCTCAAAGCTCTAAATTTTCTTCACTTTCCAAAACTTCCTGAATGTAACATAGGACAGAGAGTAAGTTATTTCTAAAACTGTTTTTTTTTTTTTTTCAGGCTGACAGAATTTAATTTTCAGCTTCCCATTAGGTACTCAACCCCTATATGACTTGCTTTAACATATGACAATTCAGCAGCTCCTGGAACGGCGCTAAATCCAACTCATGTAGCTCTGAAAATGCTGTTATTTGACATACTTCCTGTTCATCCTGCCTTATGAGGGAGTAGAGAAATGTAATCAAAAACCAAAAAGATGAGATAAAAAAAAAAAAAACGTCATCCTACATTTGCATGAAGAGAAAATACAGAATAGGTAGTGATTATAGTGCATAAAACCGGGGCAGATTCTGTAATACTATTCTCACCATTAAAGCTTAACTGCCTTTACTTCATCAACAATGGGCTGTCTTTGTTGTAATGGTTCTTTTAGGTGCCTCACTTGTATTTGCCTAATTACTTTGGCTTTTGTCAGGCCCAACAGAAATACGGCAAAGAAGAAAATCCATACTTGATAACGATGAAAAATTCATATTGTTGTTTTTTTCATCATTCTCTGTCTTTTTCTTTCTCCCCCCCCCTTCTCAATCACTCACATCCTGCTCTCTCTTATTCTCTGGTATATTTAAATGTTAATAGCCATTCATTCCTGACACTCTATCTACCAAGCTCCAAGTTTAACAGGAAATCTATTTAATCTGAAGAATCTCATTACATGATCATGGCAGCAGCTAAAGCTCCGACTATTGTCGATAGATGGGAGGGAGGTGAGGGAGATGGGAGGGAGGGAGAAGAAAGAAAAAGGGCGAGCAGAGAAAGACGACGACGCACAAAAAGTGAATTCATGGATGGATATTAAATTTAATCATAGAGCATGATGGGATTTGAAAGAGGTATAGTTAGTCTTTGGTCTTTCTTTGTTTAGGAGGATCCTGATTTAATGTTTTCTATTGTGTTTCACAGCCTTAAAGGGATAGTTCCAAATTTTCAAAGTGACGTTCTTGCGAAAGGTTAAGAGCTGCTAATATCTTACCTGAAGCACATGAATTTAAGCCTAAAATTATTCATATCCCTGGCTGATTTAGGTTAATGCTAATCTTTTAATTTTACAAAGATGTGTCGTTTGACTGAAAGTAATTTTAGGTTTTTGGAGGGACTGGAAAAGAGTCCTGACTTGAATCAGGACTCTAAAGATTCAAGTCAGCTCATCAATAAAAGCATCAAATACAAGTGGAAACATGTAAAAAAAAATAAAAAATAAAATCTACTCAACAATTACTGTCATGCCAATATTGGTTTTGTGTTAATTATTAGGAAGGGTGTAAATTGCGTTTGACATGCCATGTTTCCAGTTTTAAAGTGTTAAAAAGAAAAAAAAAGCTTTAAAATTATCACAATAAATCAAATTTTACAGTGGTGTAATCGTTTCGCAGTTTTTTGAAAAATTATTTCCTATTTACGAATGTATATATATTTATATCTTTTGAGAGGTGGAGAGATGTCTCATGGTTCAGAAACAAACTTTTGAGTGGACTGAAAATAATTTTACATCTAAATCTACTAAGGATGCAATTAGTTTTGGGGCTTAACTGCAGATTTTTTTAAATGTTAATTTCATTAATGAATACTTTCAATTATTTTTCTATTAAACTATTAAAAATGCATCCTACAACCCTATAATAATTAACTTTTAAGGTTTAAGAATGTGTCTATGTAGTAAATCAAATTTTAAAGGGCTTACAGTTTAGACAGATCACTAAAGCCCGTTTTTCAAACCTGGCTGCAAAACATTTTAACAATCTTTGGGTTTCTGTGACTTTTACTTATGCTATTTTGATGTTGCAGTGTCTTGTTGCCTATTGTGTCGATCTTTGCTGATGCACAGAAACAAATTAAGCTGAAGAAGTTTAAGTTGAAAAAATATATAATTACAATTGTTTCTGCACTTTGACTGTATATGAGAAAAGTCCAGATTTGGACCTGGAATATAAAATTTGAGGTGAATTTGTGCAGCAGCATCTCCCACTTTCATTTACTGAATTGATAATCATCACCTTGTGCTTAAATAACCATCTGATGTAAATGTGACAGTGGTTTTAAGCTTCATAAATACCTGCTTGCTTAAATTGCTATTAGGTTTTTGACACTATCCATCCAAACTGTAGTTGTTTTAAGTTAGTGCTCTCGGCCTCTTTGCCCCTTTCTGGATTAGCTGTGAGCTTCAGCCTTTGAGTCCAACTAATTTGGATTTATACTAAATGAGCAGATGTATCATATGCAGGTAAGATAGTAACTCCTTTAACTTTTGCGAAGAACCTGAGTTTAAAAGTCCTGATCTATCCCTTTTGAGTTTCAGCTATTCCAAAAGGCAAATTTAATAGGTTGAAAAAAGTTAACTCATCCCGCCCTGTAGAGTATTTGACAGCATTCCAAATCTGAACTCCTCATAGGACCACTGAAAGATTATCACTAATTTAACAAAATGCATATTCAGAGCATTAGCCACAGACGGTTCCCCAAACCCCTCCAAACACCATTCTCAGGGTTTCTATTATCTTATCCACCCAGCACTATTTAATTTCATTTCCATGAATATGCAATGAATTTAATTTTGAACACTATTTTCATCTGCTCCTGTAATCACAAAATGCCAGCGTAATTAGTTTCTAATTACTTGCTGTAATTGTTGTAGTAATCATTTTAATTACCCAAATGCACAGACATTAGATGCTAAAAGGAAAATAATCTGCTTGTACCTCCTACTGTGTCCTTCATTCTCCAGAGTTTGATATCCAGATTTTGACACAGGGAGCTTCGCAAGCCAGAGACAAGAGTCAATATAGGGCTGCTGTGTGCGGATGTTTTATACCACTTGATAGGGGAATCATGTACTGTACGGGAGGGAGGGCTGAGAGAGACAGAGGCAGACAGACGGGGACCAGACTTGCACTGTAGCATCTCTGCAATCTGCTCTGTGGAAATTTGCATGCCCTGAAAAGCCATTAAGTTAAAATATACAGTTATTGTACCTTTCTGGGACCGGCGCCACACAAATGCTTATTGCATGTGCTTATAGCTCAGACTACCAGATGGTAAATCATGAAATTTTATGAAATTATTGCACCAGTGAGGTGTTTTGAAAAGGAGCAGCTGTGAGGGAGATGAGACATTATAAACACTCACAGGTGTTCTGTCTTTCCCCTCCGCCAGCCACAACATAAAAAATTAAATTATAAACAAACCGGCAAATGTTGTAATCTCCTTCGCAGATTCACTACTTACGAGAGAAATTGCTTAAACCGAGGAAAGAATTTAATTTTGATTTACATAAAATATTTATTGTGACTGAGAAATTTCATCGAAAGACTGGCTTCACTGCCACATTTGGAAATTGCAGAAACGTACGTCCCGCAAGCGTCGCGGTGCCGTGGATGAAGAACCATTAGGGAAGGCTCTAATGGGCACTTCACCCAAGCACATATGGGCAAGTACACCTAATAAGAGGATGCTGGTCAGTGCCAAACACCACAACAAGCTTGTATTTCTCATTAAGATTTTATTCCTTCCTTAGTATTTAATTAGCCAGTCTTGCAGAGGGACCGAGGAAGATAGCGTCACATTCACTACTTTGCCGCCATCCAAGTTACCAAGATGTAAACTGGAGGTCTCCAGTTCTCTGTCTTACAAGTAATATGCTTTTCGATTACTTGTTGCTTGGAATGCAATCAGATTTCACTAAAAGTTTGTCTTGCCGTGGTTGAAGGAGGCCGATACTTCAAAATTGGCTTCTTAAGAGAACAATAGTGACACTTACACAAGTGAAGACGTTTGAAAAAAACAAAACACAGAATTCCAGAAGTAAAGATATTTATTTTTGTTTTATCTGTATTAAAATCTAAAATTAGGGCAGCCTGGTAAAAACCAGCCCCTTGTTCCACACTTTGTTTCGTACAGAAGATCTGGACTCTTAGCTATTGAGAAACGATTGCTTGATAGAGGCATGGACTCTTTTCCATTTTTAATGCAATGTAGCTTTACACTATGAAGCTTACCGGATATGACCAGACTAAGCATAGGATGGTGGACGCTTTGTTTCTGGACTCTAATACCCAGAAGTCACTATTGAGCATAGGCTGGTATGAGATTCAACACCAAAATCTACTCCTAAAACATATGACAACAAACTCTGTATCAGCATAATTTTGATACAAACTGAAAAATGTTTTCCTCTTATCATCTTTTCTTAGAAGTGGACAGTTATTTACAAAAATGCTCAAAATGTACTTCAGTGTGACTAAGTATAAGTATGCTTAATTTTTTTTATCTTCATTTTCCTATATTGCCGTGTTGTTGTGGTTACCACAGTTGAAATAAAATATTCAAATAAGATGCATGTATTCTTTCTGTGTTAAAAAAAATAATAATAATAATAAAAAAAAAAAACTGGTGACTGGTGGCGGACTTGTGCTGGAAGGGTTTGATAGTCATGCATATTCAAATTCACTGCTGGACATGACTGCCCTAAATAGTCGAAGAGCGTGCAACACTTAAGGGCGGTTTGTCTTCCATGTTTGTTTTTTTTTGCTATTTTGTTTTGAAGTACCTCCAGTGCAGACTGATCAAGGCCCTCCTAGGCATTTATTTCCCATTAGCTGGAGGCAGTTCATGGCCCTCATTCTTATCAACCTCACAGCTGAATAAAGATCGGCATCAAAAAGCAAGTCATGAATCTTTATGTTATTAACATCAAACCCCGTCTTCCATATACAGATTGTTTCTGAACTGATGAGAAGACTGTCTGTCCGTCCATCCGTCCAGCCGTCTGTCGATAAATGTTTCTTTCTGTTTCTAAGTTTGTAGGAATTGGTGAAAAGGTGTAAAGCAGAGGAGGCGGGATGGTGCTAATCCTGCTCAAGGATTAGCACCACTAAGGTAATTACCACAATTACCTTAGTGGTAATTGTAAAAGTACCACTAAGGATTCCACAAAACTGTCTCGTGCTAGACCCTTATATAAAAAGCCCAAATATCTCAACATTATCCATGCATTATCATAATGGCAATGCAGAGCATGGTAATCAAATGTGCTCACATATTACCTCAAACTCATCAACAAGAGCTTTTAATGAAATAACATCCTTAAATGAACGCTGCGAGAGGCTGAAAAGTGAGCAATGGCTTTGCAGGGTAGTTTGAATTTTTAATTGCCTGTCGGGAGAATATTAGATAAAGCTTGATTAGAAATAAATTGAAAATCTCTGCTGAATGCATCTCTGGGTAGACACACCGAATGAGACAGGCAAGAAAGGCAGGACATCCATAAAGGCCCAGGAAATCTTTGGAAGTTGATTGATTTACTAGCTATTAGTGTGTTTTTTTGGGGGTTTTTTTTGTCCCTTCTTATATAATTTCCTATTAGCCAATCTATCTATGTGCATGAATTTCTGTGTGTGCAGAAATTCGCACACACAGAAATTCACGCACATAGATTTATAAGATTTTTAAAGTCATTGCTAAATAACAATAAAGCTCAAGAGTGATACCACATATTAATATTAATTTTAATTTACTCTTATCCAAAGTCCCTTTCTGAGTAGTTAAAAGTGTAAACGAGTCCCCTGAGCCTGTAGCACTAAAGTGGTTGTAACCTGATCATTTTGCTGAACGATGATGGCAGCTCTGCTCTCTCCCACTACATGTGTCTCTCTTATGATGGTTTCTGACCTTTGACTCCTCAGTCTCATTTACCTCTCATGTCTCTAGTCGTGAATCGTTCCCGAGAACTCATAATACCAAATTAAACGTAAAGCTCTACAAGGTGAGTGTTTAAAATATTGAATTTCATTCATATATTCATGTCTTACTTTGCCCTCCAATAAAATAAAGGTTTTTCTATAATTGTGTGCTTTAAAATGTAATATTAATACCTAGTAGTAAGAAACGTATCACTGATAACTCCATTTATGTCACTGCCACTTTACCTATAGCTTTTTTTTTTATTTCAACGTGTTTGTTTCAAAATCAGGTATCCCTCTGAATCATTGATCATTTCTTTTCTTTTGATGACTGTTATCAGAAATGTTATCAGAAATCCCTGGGGGTGTGCATGACTGCACACCCCCAGCAAGATATGAGGCCGCTTTGTGGTACAGCCAGTTTTTTACTGATTGCAGGATTTTTTCCAGTCCAAGTCTTGCAAAATTGTATTACAGTTGATATTTGGAAACGCAGGATAAAGCTGTGGTTGGTTTAGATGATACGTTAACAGGACATACCTCTCTTAACTAAATTATACACTGCTATGGAAATATAATATATATATACTTAAACTGTAAAAAAGTTGTAAAGCAAATCACACTATCAGCTTTATCTTCGGTTTTAAGCAGCCAACATGCTGATGTGAGTGAAGCATAGGGGAAACATTGCATGAGTCTAAGTAGTGCATTTACTTTGTTATTGCTGTGCTTTTGGATTTGCTTCTGTAGCAGGAGCTCACAATATTACGATGTGTGGCCTGAGATCTTCAGTGCTCATACAGTGAAACTTGTTGATGTAGCGCAAAAACCTGGCTTATGTGGCAATCACACTATTTATCCTAGACTTTGACATGCAAACTGATCACAAGTCAGAATATTAAAAAAATAAAAGCAATGGAAAAATATATTATGTTGCTTTTGTTTTCATTAAACATGGAAAAAAAAAGAAGAAGTCACTGTTCAGTGCAGCATTGTTTCAAAATCTATTTCTCAAAATCCTTCTGGGGGAATTTAGTCTAATAATGCTATTTAATAAAGAAGAAATTTAAGTGAGGGAAAGCATCTGTGTGAAATAACCACCTCCAGATTACAGAGGCCATCACAGTGACAGGCAGGTCAAGAGGTCGGCAGACTGCAGAGCATGTGCACTGGGCTGTGTGAAATAAAGGACACAGGGGACACCAAGCACGGCTCATCTGAGCAGCCTCAAAATATAGGCTGTGCTTTACTCACCACAGAGAAAACAACATAAACAAACCTGAGAGGAATATTTCTACACTGTATTTCACTGACAACAGGCCACTGACACTGAAGCGTCGGAAAGAATACTTGGAATGGTGTGACGTTGACAGAATTAGGCAGATATAAACGGGAAAAGGCATCATCCAATGCTAAAGGAACAATGGTGCATCTGTCTTTTCAAACAACTACAACATTTGTTCCTTGTGTCCGTCTACTTTAATTCCTGTCTGCGTTCAGACATCCTCAAAAATAGAGGAAAAAAAAAGTCAGCGACACATTTAATCCCAATCATCGCAACGGTTACATGAACAGAAGTTGCACCAAACGTGGTGAGTATAAAAAAATAAAAAAAAAGATCTATTGTTGAAATGTGTCTGTGTTGTTTCATATATCATTGATTAGACAAAATAAAAAAGCCATAACATTGGGTCAGGACAACACAGGGCACGGGTGCTGACATTCTATCACGGCAGACACATATTGACCGGTGCTCTGAAAGTAGTCACTCACTCATCAGTGTGAGGCAGGCTGATTGAGTTGCCAGCAGCCACTAAATGAGGCCTCCATCCACAGTGGGTCGAAATGAACCGCAATCTTTTCAGACCTTGTTGCAGCCGAGAGACCCCGTGAATGTGTGTTAGACGGCGTGTCTCTGTGTGTCTCTACAAAGAGAGAGAGAGAGAGAGCTAGAACGCAAAAGAGAGAGGGTAAAACCCCAGGAGGATTTCAAATAAGTTTACTGAGAGGGGGGAAAAATAGCAGGACATAAGAAAGAAGAGAGCCATGAAAACAAAGCAAGCTGGTCTCAGAGTTCAGATGTTTTTTTTGTTTTTTTTTGCATGTGTACTATATTGACTATATTGCAACGTCTGTGTAATCTTACAAATTTTCCTTGAACCGCATCAATCTCACGTCATGCTATACTAAACTGAAGAATACAATCTTTCTGTATATAAACAGTGGCTAACCAGACAGTCGTTTTGCTCCTGCACATCCGCATCCTCATTTTCAACTTGAGCTCTCCTAGAATTGCAAAGACAGAACGCACGCAGTTAATTATGGCTAATGAAACCTTGTTTGAGCAGAAGAGGAGGGGTACGTATTAGCGGGGAGAAAGAGAGAGTCAAGCGGCTTGAACCAGAGGGTTCCACGCACAATTTGTTTGAACCTGGGTCCTCCTCACTCTCTGCATGCTAATTTACCTTGGGGCTGCACCGCCTGTTTTTAAATATCGTTAATTGACTTAAGAGCTCATCAACGTGCTTCGTCTTCATTAGGTTAATGAAAAGGCCCAGTGTTTATTTTTCGTAACAGATTGTGGCAATGACATAATCTAATCGGTTACTTCCACTTCCTGAAGGATTGAGACTTGGTGCTGGCTGCTGGAGTTGTTCAGATGTTCCGTGTTTGTGGGTGTCTGTCTGTGACAAAGTGGAGATGGGGGAGGAATTAGAATAAACACATTTAGCCCTTGGCATAAATCTATGTTGCCCTTCTCTAATCGACAGAGTGAACTAACAAGAAGGTAATGGCGGTTTTGATGTGTGGCTTGTCGGTTGAGGCTGGGTGGAAAAAAGTGGGGAGAGCATCTGAAAATGAGGAGTTCAGATTTGTCTTTGTAATGGGGTGAATAAATCTGTCACGCTGGAATGTCCCTGACCCACGTCTTGAACCTAAGAGGCCTTGGATGATTCTGAGCTGAAAATAGAAATATTTCCTACACTTTTAGGGGGAAACCAAGCACGGGTGACATGTTGAACACCCTCAATCGATCACATGTCGTTCACATGAGCTGTCCGAAATGTCTACGCTTTCAACATTGACTGAGAATATTAGGCATCTGCATCAAATTGACTCATAGTTTAGATTCTCTCAGATTCCTCACTCACAACAGACTTCCCCATGCACCTTTAAAGAAATAAAATCTTCTGCAAACTCCCCCCACCTATCCAGAAACACTCAGTGAGACTAAGCTTTGAGGAAGCAAGCATGGTTTAAAGGGAACCTATTACTGTCCCTTTTAAACAGGTTAGCATAGGTCTCTGGGCTATATGAAGCATGGTCATTACATTTTTTGTACAAAATCATTCTCGTATAATAACATTTCACCTTCTCAGTTCTCCCTGTTTCGAGATCATGTCAGAATGAGCCTTTTTAGGGCTCTGTCACTTTTATGCAAATGAGCTACTACTGGCCACACCCCTTCCTCAGTTTAAGTCCAGACTGAAAACACATCTATTCTCCCTTGCATTCAACACAAGTTAAAGAAAAAAGTAATGGATGGAAGAAAATTGCTGCAGCTTAAATTGAAGTATTGTTTGGGTTTTATTCATACTATTGGCTTTTGGTATCTTTGACAAGTTTATATTTGTCAACGTTGGGGACTTACAGACCCCAATGAGAATCAACTCTCTGATGCAGACACATATTTATATTCCGTCCCTTCTGCTTGTAATGAGAAAAATGTTTTATTGATAGGCTATAAGTTTTTTTTATTATTATTATTGGCGAGCACTGGCTCACTAAAACACACAGAGCAAAGCCACAACAAGCGCAAAAAGGATGAATAAGAGCAACACTTAAGAAAACTGCTCTGATCTTCCTCCTGAGGACAGTAAGCTCCGAGGCCATCTTATGTAGTGTGGCCTGTAAAGAGTGACATGGTGGTAAAATAAATCATTGCCTCGACCCCTGGATCGCCCGGACTTTCAGACCCCCCCCGCATACCCGGCGTGTGGACTGTGTGGCCATCAGAGAGCTGCAAAAGCTCATCAGCAGGAACTTGAGAATCCTCCAAGGAACTGTTCAAGGGGTCAGGTTGGCCTCTCTACTCCATAAACAGCTCCCATCAACAGTCAGGTTCATCTCTTACCGTACCCCCACCGCCCACACTCTTGTACTCACTGTCTATCCTCACTCTCCTTTTTCTGTAAAACCCAACAGCAGACGTTTCCAATAAATCATTTGACCCCCTCCTCTTGTCTAGAAGCCCCTGTCTGTCCCCGACTTGGCCTGAGATGATGCGTTCTGCTGAAGTCACTTAAATAAAAAGATCGCAGTGGGAGACATAATGTGTTAAAGTAATAAGATGGTCTCGGGCAGGTCACGGCCCCTTTCCCTGCTCCACTGCTCCTGTGGAGGCTCTTTGAGTTAATGGGCTGTGGTCAGTGCACTGGTGAGTCATAAACGCTGCCCTCGGAAACTAAAGCCCAATTCAGAACATGGGGATCCTCAAAAAGCCACTAACGGGCAGATGTAGCTAACGGCACACCTCGTTTTATTTCCAGGGAGCCTCTGACAGTACGGGGACCTGTAAACCTGAAGTATTTATCATCTCGTCTTGTTAATTCTTTTTGCTGATGGCTGTCCTTCGGTGTCAGATCACAGCCGCACTTTATGTTTCATTTGCTAAAAACACAAGACTTTCTTTCCAGACCCCTTCCTTCTTTAACTTTTTATCTTATCTGACTCCAATCCAAGTAAGCTGAACTGCTACCCCCCTCCCCAATTTGTGAATTACAATATTCTATGAACAAGCTGTGTTAGCTAATTAAAACAATCTGATTAGTGAAATCATAAAGCTGTAACAGATTTCTCATATTGCATTTGAGCAGCAGGTTATTATTGCAACGGGTTGTGTGACTTCACTCGGCTGTGTCCTCTTGCTGGATGGATGGAGTGACCGTTAATGAATGTAGCTTCGGGGATTAATGAAAAGAAGCAGGGGACGTGTCACAGAGAAGTGTTCTGGCGTCGTGACGACGACACCGCAGCCCCCATCTTCGTCTCCACTTACAGTGATTACATGTGAGCCCCTGTCATGTGCTATAAGTGGTTTTACGAAATTGTATTAAATGCCATTGTTTATGCTTCACTTTTCACTTCCTCATTGGTCCACCACTGTCTTTTCATTGCCTGCCTTTAGCACGCTTCATTTGAGTCTCACTTCAGTTTTCATCATCGAGGCGTTAGCATGCTAAGTTAAATTAACCGATTTTTCCTTATGCCACGTTGGTGGAACCTCACATTTTTTTTTGCCCACTGAATGCTATTGCTTGTGGATGATTAATTTGTGTGGTTCCCTATCAGGAACAGCAGCAGGGAATAACTAGCATCAGTAACCCATTTGCTAAAGCAGGTGGATTTACAGCAACAAATACTTCTGCTGACAAAGTTTTGCTTCATTAAAGCACCTTGCAAAAGTGCTAGTACCCCAGGAAGAGCCACAGAGATGTATTTTATAGGGAGCTTTGGTTGTGAACCAATATTAGTGTAGCAGTATACAGGTGAGGTCTTGTGGAGGACAAATGGTAAATAGTTTCCACAATCTTTTTGAAATGAAATTCTGAAAACAGTACAGGTATTAACCCCTCTTTAATCCTTAAACAAAGCTCAGTGCAACCAACTCCACTCCTGGATTGACTCTTTACAAATGCCAGCCACAAGCTTCCCAGCCTGCATTTACTTTTGAATAATTTAGATTTTTTCTTTAAAAAAATTGCAAATAGTTGATTTGGTGAATACTAAGCCACAAAACAGGCATGGGTCTACGTTATAAATATATAATAAAGAAATCCCTGCTTACATTTTTTGTAAAGATGACAAATCAAAATTCAGATAATCTGTTGTCAGGAATCAAATCAGTTTACGTAAACATGCATGAGGACCAGTAAATGACAGAATGTTGTCAAGGAAAAAGCTCAAAAACAGATTTTCTAAGTGAAATCTGACTCTGCATTTCTTGTGTCAGATTTTGAAAAAAAATAGACAAAGCGTCTTCTTCCTCTGCGATTAGTGACCATCTTCTCTCCCAGATTCAATCTTTACATTCAGTTTTATTTACATACACATCTTCAGTCTGTTTTGTTTTTGTTTTCCCAGGTACTTCTGTCTGTGTAACATACACAATGAGATAGGAGCTCGCTGTATAGAATGACTGCCTCCCCCCAGTGAGGCAGTAATAACCTCCTGGTGCTGAAGCAGACTCACTGAGAGATATCCTTGAGCCTCACCTCCATCTCTCTAACAGGTCAAGTTGAGATCCACTAGATAGTGAGCTATAGTTAAGGTCCAGATCTGCTATCTAGACTTGAATGATGGAGGAAACCATGTGGCGACATGTTTATTGTCACCGAGATGGTCTACAATGCAGTGCCTTAGTGAGCCACATCAGGTCCTAATATAATTCATGGGGTGGCACCATTGTGGAGTGACTGATAAGGCCTTCACTTTGCCCCACACTGGTCACTTGTCTCAAGGAGACTCCAAAGAAACTTCACTTTGTACAAATGGTGGCCAAAATATCCAATCCCACCTAGGGTTGCACTTTTGTGCTAAAACTTGCAGCGAGGTCACCGAGCTGGGGAAAGGCCATTTATAACAGAAGAATTCTCTCTTCACCATTTGGCTCCTTTAAAGAAGCCTTATTTAAAGAGGGGGAGAGGGGAAGCTACTCCTATGGAAAAAAAAAATAAAATAAAAATAAACACTACAGAGCAATTGTAAAGAAGATGAGAAGGACCAGAATAACCCAGAACAAGCCCACCCAGTGAGAGAGTCATAGGCAGCTATGGTTGTCCTCACAAAATTAGGCCTCCTGAGGCTTTTTGCCTTGGCATGTCAGAGTGTTTTGGCACCTTCAACTTAAAAAAAAAATGTTCCTCCTCAGCAAAAAAGCTGAGAAAATGTTATTCTTACGAATTACCAAGCTGTGGTGTATTTGGTGACAATTTGATAGCTAAGGACACCATCAGAAACGCATTTCAGCAGGGTAGGTTAAATGAAACCAAATGCAAAGTTGTCCCAGAAGAAAGCAAAGTGGTCACTGATGAGTGAGATCAGAGGACATCGGAATGGTGCAGTGTTGACTTTTAGGATCTGTTTCCCATCAAACCGTTGTTCCCATCGTTCCCCCCATCCCTCCTGAGAATCTTTTTCTGACAAGGAAAATGCATACACTTGCAGATATTTACCCGTCTGCTGGGGATTATCTGAGTCTGCATCAGAAAACTGGGACATTTTGCTGTTTCAAATTATTTATCTTCACACGTTCATAGGACTCTGCAAAAGCATTCTTGAATTTTCTAAAATTTGTTCTGTCATAATAACAGACTTTAATGTGTTGCAATGGGATTTTGTGAGATAAGCAAACACAAAGCAGTGCATAATTAAAAAGTTGAAGGAAAATTATGTATTGCTTTCAAAACTTTTTTACTAGTGCAAATCAAATAAGTGGATAGATTGAATAGAGTAGAAAGAGATAGAGTGCACCTTATGAACCTGAACACACCATCCCTATGGTTAAACTCGGTGGTGGCAGCATCATGTTTTATTAACTGGAGAGTTGATGAGGAAACAAAAAGAGCTAAATACTGGAAGAAGTCCTCATGGACAAAACAAAAGCTTTAACTCAGAGGGGCTGTAAAGACGCACACCACACTTTTCAGATTTTTATTTGTAAAAAAGAATAAGTCATAAAAGAAGCTTACATCCATGTATCATTTTCCATCCACCTCACAATTATCCACTGCCTGTGGATGCCAGTCTGTCATCATAAAACACAACTACTTTTGTGATGATAACTTTAAAAAAAAAAAAAACATTGAAAAGTTTGTGGTATCCATATTTTTGCTGTGCAATGCTGAATGCTTTGATAAAAAAACAACAAAAAACCCCCAGTCCATTCTGTTTTATTTAGACAAATTTCTAGTACTTGCTCATGAATAGTTGTGATGAAAAAATTTGTCTTTTTTGTTATACTTATTATGCCGTTATTATTGATTTTCAGCAAAATGATGCGTCCAACCATTACACTCTTCAGACTAAAAAACAATAACAAAATATATCTGCTTTGTCTGCAAACAAAATATTTGAAGCATTTTCTATGAATTTTTATGCAGATGACATTAGCTGTGCTAATCATTGTCATCTCAAATATTACAGCTAAATAATATCAGTATTTTTCTGGTATTTCTCTTTGCATGTGTTGCAATAAGCCCTTAAAAAGTCACATTTTGCTTGTTTTTACCCTATTCCAGCATTAAAAGGAGACACCCAGCAGGAAAAAAACAAAAACAAAAAAAAAAACAAGTGTATGATGCAATCGAACAAAGCACGACTGCAATAAATTTTTTCTTAATAGTTCATGTGTTGACTTTCTTCTGTGATGCTATATTTCATTATGAAAGGTGTTTCTTATAATTCTTGCTGTTCCCCTGGGCAAATGTAGGTTGTTGTTGTAGGTCAAGAGAGCAAAATTACATCTTCTACTTCCCCAAGCTTAGACTTGTTATATATAAATATATATATATATGTCCTCATTTTGATTTTAAGCTCTTGCTGTCATCCTTCATCCTCATGTTGCAGGATTATAAATCTCACGTTCAGAAAAAGAGCATTACAATTAAGCTAAAAATACAGAACAGTCTATTCAGTGTGCATATTTTTAAACGCATAAATTGAGGATTTGATTGGATAATTGTTGTTAGAGTTCTAAACAGACTCTCAGCTGCCCCGTGTTTTTATTCAGCAGAATAGATACGAGCACGCCATACCAAAGCGCTCAACCCTGTGTTCTTGTGATAAAAATTCAAAAAGCATTCATAAAAGGACCTCCAGTTTCCACTGGCAGCCAAGGCTTGGTTTTCAGCAAGACCAAGAGCTGGAGTTCTGCCTATCGAAGCAGCATCTTTATTCGGATGGAAAATGAATCCTCAAGGAACATGGCCAGGCGCTTTATTGTGTATGCAGTGTGTGGCCAGGTTCAAATTGGCAATCAATTATCCAATTAAGACTGACAGAAATGCACATCAGGAATTCCAGCCCATCAGTCCAAGCTTCTGATTGGAACACGATTAGAGGGACTTAATTAAACCCTAGGTGCTGGGTGTTTAAACATCATTTGTGCAGCGTCGGAGGGCTTGGAAAATATAAATCTGGACTCTGCACGCCGCATCCCGGTTACAGGCCAGGCGGAGACATGATAAGCTGCAGACGTGACTCCATCTGTTTGTGACCACGTTGGTTATTCAAAGAAGAGCAAGGGACCATGGAATTGTTACATGAAAGCACACGCCCTTGGGATGTTAGGTAGAAAAGAGATAAATATTTGCTAAAATTGCTCAGAACAACGCAATAACAACAGCGGCTACGATATTGTGCCACATTAGTCTTAAAAGCGTTCTCAAGGTTTAGCAGGTTGTGAATAATTCAAGGACATACCACACCACGGAGAGCCGTATAAGTGCGATGTGTGGAATGAAATGCAGCTTTGCTGTTGAGATTCTTCGGGGTGTTTTCTAACTTGGCCAACCTCTGCTTCTCCTGTGTGTGGTTGTTTAGTGCCTGTATTGATTTCCGAGCTGTTTCTTCCTGCTATGTCAGACGGTGTGAAATGGAAGGCACTGCATTTTAATATTGGGTTGTGAATTAATCATTTTTCCTGATAGCAAAGCTCAGCTCCATCCCTGTAGGAGAACACCTTATCACAGCAAATAGGATTCAAAGGGAAAGGAGCGGTATAATCCACAGCTAATTGGATGAAATGGCTGCGCTGTCGCTCCCTCCTTCCCACCATTCCAGGGGCTAGCGTCCATGTGGCCCCCTCCATAGGGATCTGGGAGCCACCGAAGAGGTTATTACAGTTTGTCCTAAGGGAGCATTAATACCTTAGCCCTTGTTCAGACATGCAAATAATCTAATTCAAGGTCTAGCTAATTAACAACTTAGCTACAGTAAAGATAAAGCGCCCCAATAATAAGCCTTTTTTGCATGCGTGTATGTGTGTGTGTGGTTAGGAGGGGGTGGCATCATTCTACCTACCACAGGTAGAACAATGACACAAAAACACAAAAATCAGCAAACAAGAAAAAAAGGCTTTAAGCCAAAAAACTGGACAATTAATACCACAGACTGCTGTAAAACTGGTCACTTAAGGGATAGTAGAGGGATTAATAAGGCAGTGTGGAGTACACCTTTTAAAGGGACATGGGGGAGGGGGCTTCATGATTGAGGATTTTGTCTCCAGAGAGCACACAGCATTTGTCACTGCCTTTTAGCAGGACTCCCAACACAACAGAGAACACTACAACACTAAGTAAAATGAAAAAGGACAAAAAAAGAGAAAAATACAGCAAAAAAAACCAACAAATTGAATTAATCTAATCTCAACATATTGTATAATTATATAAAATTAGCATTAGCAGCAGAAAAGAAAAACATCCAAAAATAAAAACATGACAGTATTTTCAGATATTTCTGTTCGGCACATTTATTTTGCCTATTTTGAATATGGTTATAATTCAGTGTTAGATTTGGCTGGTAATCCCTAAAATGCAGAGTAATAAGTCAAACTATATGCATGCAGTCGTGTTCAGAGTAAGTTCAGATGGAAATGTCAACATTTTTTGGCACCTAGTATGTTTAAATCTAATAAGTTTCTCCTTGAGTGCTCATGCAGCACAACGTGGGCACTTATTTGAATAGCCTCTGTAGGCTGTTGTTTCATAATAACCTGTAGAAAAATGGAACACGTCTCAGGGCATCCCGGGCTTTTTCCGGGGTAAAATGTTAATCCAGCTCGAGCAAGGTTACATGGTCAAGGTTGCCAAATTACCGACAAGCACTAATCACTCTGCCTCGGAGCGAGTCTGGCTCGGCAGCAAACGCTGTGGAACGTTGCTCCCAGCCTCTCGCCCCGCCACACACAACCCCCGCCCGCCCCGATGAAATGCCTCGCCACACTCGCAGCCACACTCTGAGTATGAACGGGTGATTTACCACAACAATCCACATTCACCAGCATCACAAGGCCTTTCCTTTAAATACACAATGTGGACTGATGTATGTGTTCTCTGTCTGAGGATGAAAAATACTTTGGTTTTCATAGGATTTCAACAAACCTGAAAGTAACTGGCCTTTAGAAATTACAACATTCCCATCGATATTTGCGGCATGATAACCGTAAGGAGAAACAGCACAGTATTTATGTCAACATTTGAATCAAATATGCATAGTATCATCTAATTGCTTTAGTTTACAGATAAAAGATAATAGTTGTCAACATTTTATAACCTATTATTGTTTCAGTTATATTGTTTTCTATAACATTTATCCACTGTAATTTAAATTTATCCTTACTGTGCAAAGTACTATTTTTCACTTTATAGCATAACACTGGAAGCACAATAAGCTAATACTAGTCAGACTATGTCCTGTAGTCACCTGCATGGGACTACACTTATATTTTGCTTACTGTCATTTTAAACTGCAGTAACCTTATTTAGAGTGGCGTGTGGCACTTCTTTAGTGGTAGGTTTCCCTAAACCAGCTGACCAGCAGTACGCAGCAAGTGGAGGAAGGGCAATGCCCACACAAACAAGCCACTTTGGCACTTCTCTGGCATCTTATTGACAGGAATTCAAATAATATGATAAAAAATGCGCTCTGTAAAGCGTACATTTTTAAGAAGCTTTGAAACAGTATCCAATCCATTTCTAGCTCAAAATATGGGCTGGAAAAATGTCTTAATTTTGTATAACAAACATACAGATGTACAGCTAAGCTCAAGATTATTCAAAACTGAAAGAATTTGGTTTAAATGAATCATTTTCCTGATTAAGGTAATACTAAGGTATGCTGGTGGCACAGACAGAGTGTAGCAATGTCTGCATCTGTACTTTTAGAAGAATAAATATTTTTTGTATGTAAATTATTCTCTCTTAGCATTTTGAATGATAATCATGAGAAAGATGTTTCATTAAAAACTTATATTCTCACAATGCAGTTACTCTGATCAGTATGCTAACACAGCTGGTGGACAGAGGACCTTATATTTTTGGGCTATAATAAATTTCAGTTTTAAGTTGTTTTAGATGATGAAAATCGATTCTTAGATTGACACCTCTGAGTTTAGACTGACTCCTCCATTCCTTTTCATGTTCATAACCAAAATTACTCGTACCTGACAGCTGACCGCTGTGAGTTAACACACTATTGAGAAATAGACATGGACAATAAGCAGTTTCCAAACCAGCAAGATTTTCAGGAGTGACTGCAGTATTTTCCAGCCGTATAGAGGAACATAACTCCACTCCAATCCTACTTGTTGCTGCAAACTGTTGGTCATCTGACCTAAAGAAGGATCAGTTTACAGGAAAGACTAAATTTGGCTATTTGGACATTTTTCTGAATATTTAAAACATGGAGGCTCAATCACTGATCATTTTCAAAGATGGACTCATCAGATGCTACCATGAGAGTTCATTTGCTGTATCAATTGTCATCAAACACTGATATGCAGTGTTTGACTGCTCACTGTTTAGTTTTTTTTTAAAGTAAGCATCAGTACAAAGGGTTAATAAAAGTATAGCATAAAATATGTTATACCAAGTCCTGGAGTCCAATCACTCTTTTTAATAGCTTTGTAGCGGCCAGAAAATCAAGTATTCATGAAGATTGAGGAAGATGATCCAGTGAACTTCAATTTAATTGGTGCAAATTAAAACAATCCATCTTTTGCAGCTGTCTATCTATCTGCTATCACCACTTCATTGCTCGTCTTGCACCTTGATTACAATTATCTTTTAATAGCAAAACTTGTCAGCAATTTTTCTCCCTTCTGATTTACGTCTCAGCCCAACACTGTGATGTTCCACTCATATAACTCATGTTTTAGTGTAATGCGGAGCAACACTCTGTTGGGCAGATGCGAGATGTATTGACACCGTCGCCTCCTGTGCTCCGTGTTATGACACACGGCAAACTGTCTGTCTGAAGCGAAGGCTGCAATCTTTCCCCTTATTCATAAAAAAGCAGCGCATGTGCATGCTTGTGGTTTTGGTCCCAACAGACTATGCACAGAGAGAAGAGTGTCAATTGATTGTAAATTAAGTGCATATGCAGACAGAATTTTTTTTATAGTTTTCAGTAATGGTTCCAAGAAACTAGACCAAATGATGACAGTCCAATCATAATATGGGACAAACTGATTTCTCTCTTGCCCATTTCATTCTCTCCTGCCTTTCACCTGATGTGCTGAGCTAGGGCCTTTTCAGAGACACGTTGCTGTAGCCTTGATTTATTTTAAAAAGGAATCTTGACATTTCCTTGTAATAACTGGGAGTTAAAATCCTCATCCTAAACAAATCAAGATTCGGTTACTGACATGGTGGCGTTTCTATGGGAGTGGACGAAAACAATGACTGCTGAGCTTAACAAACCACACAGGCCAGTCACTACAGTAAAATATCACAAGATTATGTTCCATAAGATGAGGCTGTAATGCAAGAAGGTCCCCACCTCAAATCTATGATAGTCCTTTGCTCTGAATGTTTTTCTCCCGATGCTTCAATTACATCTATTAAGCTAAAAGTAAGCACTTTAGGTCAGCGGTCTGCAACCTGCGGCTCTTGAGGCACATGTGGTTCTTTGGCCCCTGTACCGCAACTCTTTAAAAACAATCAAGACATGTTTTTGATCATAATACCAATCAGAAAAAGTGGTATTATGATCAAACTTTTTTTTTTTTTTTGCAGCTGTAGACAAATTTAATTTTGTAGTGGTGATGGCAAAATTGGCTCTCTGAATTGAAAAGGTTGCTAACCCCAGCTTTATGCAAATTGGCAATACCAAATTAACTACTTGCATAAATGTCTGTCTAAATTAAAGAACTGTTTCTCTACTTGCCTTTTTAAACTTAATGTATGAAGTAAGGTTTTATCTGGATCTCCACAGACGCAAATAAACTGGTTGCTATATTTTTTTGTACAATAAATAAAATGCTGCATTTATGGCACACTTATTCTTAATGTCAAATTGCCTTTACTTCCTTGTTTTCTCATATTGCAACACAACTTCATTTATAGGTCATTTACTTTCTATGTGTTCTTTTTTCGGTTATGTGGCTCTCAAACAAAAGGTGCCCTACATGGAGCCTACTTGAGTAGTGAACCCTGTTTTCCAGAATTGCTGCAGTGCTTTTAATGATGATGTATTTTTCTTGTGCCAAATCCAACAGCAGAATTCCTTCTTTTATGGTCTAAACACAGCAATAGGTATGAGAATCCGTGATCCAAATAGCAGTCTCCACACTGTCTACTTTCTGTTCAGTCAGAAACAGGTGGAAAGGTATCATGGGACTACTGGCTGTACAGGTACGTCTCACAGTGCACCAAGGTCAAAGTTGAAACAATGTTGCCTTTGAATGGAGCACAGACAGGTTTGAAATCACTCATTTTCCTGTCAGTGGTCACAATTATTGTACCTAATTTAGTATTTAAAGTTTCTGGACGTAAAACTAAATGACTCAACCATTTAATCAGCATCAAGATGGAGAAACAAATAGCACATGTGCAACTTTAGACCAGAATCTGCAATCAATGAGAAAAATGTCTTTGGACACTTACATTTTAATTGGCAATAATCACTCACTTACAAGAGGCAATGGAAGTATTGTACTGCTAGTTTTTCTTCATTCATAAAACAGTTGAGAAGATGCTTTGGAAATTTGAAACAGGACACTAAAGGGGGATCAATAAGTTGGCAATTTTCACATTTGACAGTGATTTTACCAGTAAATCTTGTGAATCTAAGTCTCCACCTTTGCTTAAAAAAATCTGTCTGTGCTTAGGGAATTGCTTCAGCCACATCCACTATGCCCCAAATAAACTTGGACGTTCTCCATCCATCAGGTGACTACATGGAGAGCTGACCTGTCATAAATTCACTCTGTAGGGATGATGACAGGGCTGGAGCCAATCTTCATGAAAGGAAAAAAAAAATGGCACGAGGTTCCCCCCCCCCCACTCCCCGAGCCCTTTTTCCAACCCCTGCTCACCCTTTACCCTCACTACTGGAGCACCTTCGCTCCCTATCTTCCTGCCTATCTCTCTGTCTGTGCACCTACGAGACTCTCTCTCTCTTGTTCCTTCTCCCTCTCTCTGTCTCTCTCTCTCTCCCCCTTTTCTCTCCATGGGTAAGCAGGTAATCATGAGCTGTCATAGAAAGGTGACCCATTAATGTGATGGATACGGTGTGAAAAACAAATGGTGTGAAACGTGTGGATTGCTGTCCTTACTGCACCTTGGCCTTTTGTTCTGTCATATCAATATCCACACAGGGCCTCATTACACCGCTGCACTACACAATGAGTGGAGCGCCAGGGTCAAGACTGCGCCACGCTCCCTTTGACTGGCTCCGACTGGGCTTTTCAGCTCAACCTCACCCAGAGGACTCCCAGGTAAACAGGAAGAGGGGCAGCCTCTGGAGCCACAGTCAGCGCACATCACCCCAGACTAAATAAGCAACCCCCCCACCAGTTCGACATCCATCAGGGGCCCCAGCTCTGTTTACAGAAATAACTGACAAGAGTCGCATGGAGAAATTGTTCAGTTTTAGTCAATGCTGCTGTTATTTTTAATGTGATGTTTTAGTTCAGATGGATTTTGTGGGTCTTTCTGAGATTACTATAAGTCTAAAGAGCCATTCTTGAGTTATCTGTGCAAGATCAAAACCACAATGTGATTGTGTATACTACGGAGCTGTTTTTTTTGTTGTTTTTTTTTCTTTCTTGCAAATGTTCAGATTCCATAGCTATAGATCACTTTTTCCCCAGACAATGGCAGCTCACATAGAGATAATTGATACTCTACATTGCCAGACTGTGTGTGAACAGCAGCAAAAGAATCAATAAGCAGGACTTATATGAATGTGTATGGACTTCTAAATTGCTTCGGGCATACTGTAAGATGGGCACTTAGACTTTCAAAGAGCCATACGGTCAGTCAAGGTCAGGAATGGGAAGCAGTGAGAAGCTATCACAATTCAGGGATATCCTGCTCTGTCCATTATACTTTGCTGCTGTGGGTCAAGTGCTTATTAAAGACTCAGGCTAATTCCACTGCCAAGACCTGTGATCTGCTCGGTAAGAGCTAATCACCGATTAAGAAGGAACCTGGATTACAATAAGTTGGTCTTATGTGCTGGAATCTGTTTTATGAACCCTTGCGTATTGCTGAAGCTGAATCTAAAGCTATATATATATATATATATATATATATATATATACAAAACTTCGGAAGACCAATGGACTTTATGAAGATCAAAGTGCACACCTGATACAGTGAACCCCTAAAAAAGGGAAAGGTAAGGGTTAGTTACCTTAAACTAGCCCTTACTAGTTGAATAAACTAGTTTATTCAATTAGTTTGAAGCCCAATTAGTTTGAGATTATTCATATTTCTAAAGTCAGCTAAATAGCTGACTAGACTGACAGAGCAAACCTCACTTGAAAATCAAAAGTAAGAAAGAAACAGAGATTATATCAACTTCTCAAAAAATTACAAAAACAGAAGTTAATCTTTTCATTCAACCCTTGGTAAAGATACTAAATGAAGATATGGAAGCCTTTTATGCAGCAGGGTATTTTTTTTTTTGCCTGCTAATAACAAAATATCACTTCAAAAATACTTAGCAATATCTCTAATGGTCTTCACATTTCCTCAGAAATGATATGTGAAAGCAGCTTCCGAAATGCATGTTTGGGGAACATCACCATGATGAATTCATGAACTTGTGACTTGTTTTGATTAGAAGCGAAGCACACACTGTTCACACATATATAGGATGACGAACCACACATGACCCACACCATCTTTCCCCCTGAGGTCCACTGTGGTGGTCTAGCGGATACCTCAGATGAATGCTGGCGACTCTATTAGGGAATGTGGTTATGGGCCACAGACTAATCTGGTATGACAAACTGGAGGTGTCCTCTTATTTCCAGACCCTGTGATGAATCGATGGCTGTAGTCCCCCATGCTGTCATGTCAGAGTGGAGCTGAAACAGATTGAGAGGAAGCAGACAGCAGATTGATGTTCAGAGCTTCTTCCCTCTCTTTTAAAATCTACAGAATGAGTCCATTAGCTCCCCTCCCATTTGACTTCTGGTTTTACAAAGACAGCTTCTGCAAACACGAATAATTAAAAATGACAACAAATCAGAACTCTATGAACTAATTGCATTTTAATGATTAAATTTTACAAATTTGGATCTATGTAGAAATTTATATAAAATTTTCAACCAGCAGTTGAAAATTTTATAAATTATTTGTAACTCCTACTACACTTCTTGAGTTGTAGATTTCTTTTTAGTTTAGTTCTATTTTTCAAAACTTTGTTAAAAACATTGCATCTTATATTATTAGTATAATGAGACCCGCCTATCACAGAAACAGAGTCAATCAAATCTGTGTGTAGAGACAAGGCTCTTGTGTCAAAGACCCAACGTCCTTCTATTGAGGGACATTTGCATAAGCAGAGCGTTGGAGTGAGAAACTGAGGAAAAGTGTGAGACTCGCATAATTATTTATTTCCTCACAGTTTAAACAAATATAAGTTCATAGTGTTAAACTGATCAACCCTAATTGACTCATTCTATTTAAAATGAGTTTATTCTATATTTTCTACTGTTTATATTTAGGGTTTGTGTTATTGCCTGAATTGAACCATAGAGTTTGTAGTTCTGAACACTTTAATTCAGACTTTGCCATCTCCAGTCTTCACAGACCAGTGTCCTGCATGTTTAAGATGTTCTTCTTTAGCACACCTGAAATAACTAAGTTAGCAAATGCGATATCCTGAAGAGGTAGGTCAGTCATTAATTCAGCTGTGTTGGAACAGGAGGACATCTTGAGGACTAGACTTGGCCAGCTCTGCTATACATAGAGGGATTGCTAAGGTAGCGACTAAATGTGGTTATTGATAATGGAAGATTAAAGACAATGACAGCGCGCCATGTTGGTGTTGTGACTGCCCACCTTAAGCACACACACATACACATACTTCTGCCATCCCCCCTCTCTCTGCGATGACCACATCCCCACTGTAATGCACCTGTACGTGTGTGAAGGACATCCCGACCGGCAGGGCTATCACAGACACAATCTCACAGCACTTTAATAACTTTGAGAGCGGTCAGCACCCTGTGCTTTAATAACACTCGCTGTCAGCTCACCCCACACTGCGCAAAATTGTCTCGTTGGAATTCTTTATGGTGGAGGCCAAAGAACTCTGGTGATGGGGATGGAATATAGCCGCACTCAACCCGCCTCTAGCTCTAAATGGCTTTCCAAGAGTATGTTTTTATCTTGGTCTGAAGACAAACAGGAGGGAAGACTGGCACTCACGATGCGATGCAGCAGCAAGTTTTAAAAATCAATACTGCTGCTTTTGAATAAAAGGGCTATTTAAAAATAAAATTCCCGTGCTCATCAGTCATGTCAGTAACAGGTTGAAAGTCACACTTATTTGTTATTTTTTTTATATTTACCTAAAAGTGCAATAACTGAAACTGAGGTGCAATGTACTTAGGCTTTCTTTTCACTCACTACCAGAAAACCCACCCAGAAAATTCACTCTATAACATTAACCAAAGGGATAATGTGATGATATGCATTTGTATTGAACCCCCTGAATAAATTTCAGTGCCAAACAAGGTCTAAATAATTTAAAATAAATAAAGTCCACCTGTGTGTAGTTTAATATCAGTAAAGCATTTTTGGGAAGGTCCTAGAAGTTAGTAAGAGAACATTTATTCCCATTTGGATAAAAAAAAAATAAAAAATGCTATATGAGACTGAAAACTAACACTGCGAGACATAGCATGGTAACAGCAACATCATGCTATGAGGATGCTGTTCTTTAGCCGGGGCAGAGCCGGCTCAGTTCTCAGCTGGGGAGAACTGAGGTTTTATAGGGTAAATCTGAACAAAACCTGCCACAGACTGCAAAATCTTGAGAGGAAGCAGAAGTTCAGATTTTAGCAGGACAACAAACTGAAATATACAGCCAGAGACACCATGGAATGGTTCAGACCGAAGCCTATTCATGTGTTAGAATGGCCCAGTCAAAGCCCAGACCCAAGTCTGATTTAGAATCAGTGGCAAAACATGAATATTGATGTTTACAGATAATCTCTGACCAAGCTATTAAAAATAAATAAATAAATAAATAAATATCCATTCTGTAAATGTGTAAATTAGGGCTTCACAATTATATTTGTGTTGTCAAAGAAAGTCTACTTTAAATACACTGAGGTTTGTGGCTGAAGCTTGACAAAATGGGGAAAAAAGTTCAAGGGGTTTGAAATTTAGCAAAGTGCAGCTGGTGATATATGCAGTAACAACACTGGATGATTTCTAGATACTGAAGTTTATTTTAGCCTCCTCCAGCTGCCATTAGGAGCCGCCGACATGTAGAGCTGCCTGGTGTACCGTCAGTGTTCTTATCATTATGCAAATATTTGATTATCTGTTAAGGGAGATCACAGCGAGTTGCTTCACAAATGCACCATGTTTATCTCCAGAATACATATTAAAGGGAGATTCAAGCTGAGCATGTGAAGTGTAAATCGCCCAGTGCTGCACGCACTGTGCAGCGACTGTGTTTCAGAGCTAATGATGGGCTCGGGCTGTGTTTTTGCGATGCATCTCAGATTAGAGCTCTCTCCTGCAGCAGTACTGCTGCGTTCCTGGTCATCACAGCCTAGTACCACTGATTAACATAATCAGCCAACATTAGTTATTCATGTGATGTGCAGAAGCGCTCGGGGGTCAAATCTTTGCCCTGTCTAATAACCTATGTTAAATATTAAAGAAGTACATGGGCTGCCTGATTTACATGCCTCTCATCCTGCCTTTGGATGCACAACTGGAAAGAAAAGAAAATCACTCCAGGCCTGTGGTCTAATACTTGTAAGTAGAATAAATATACAAAGAGAGTGCTGATGAGGCGCCGCTTCGACAATCTGAGAAAATATTGTTGTAGTGCAACAATGAATGTCAAGTACTAGTTCATGTGCAAGTGTTCACATAAACGGTGCATGATGATCTCCTGTACAAAACAGCTAGTTGTAGCTACCATTACCCAACAGAATCCCCTCTGTAGTGCTTTTAGATGCATGTGTGTCTGCGTGTGTGTGTGTGTACAGTATTAGCGAGCACTTTTTTCCACTCGACTTCATCTGACTGTCTGACAAAGAGGACCCCAGTGGGCATGCATGAAGTGACTTGCTGCATCTTTATGCCTCCCATTTCTTTATTAGGAACAATGAGAAAGGCTAGCCAAGCGTTGAGCTGTCCACGCAGGGCCAGCCGCTCCCTGGCTGGCGAGGGAGACCCCAACGGCTGCACAGAAAAGGGGGCCAACCACGAACCCCGAGGAAGTCATTAGGAGACCAGTGACCTCACTGGTGCGGAGCACATAAAAACGCTGTCCACGGGCAGGATGTCATACTTTACATGTCAGCATTCATCACAGTGACACACTGAAGAGTCCTAAAGTGTGAAAACTATGTCAAGTACCTGGCAGGTTTAGATCTACTGCAGTGGTGGACTTACCGTATACGGTTCTCGTTACTTGCTGTGACAAGTGTGTCCTATGATAGTATTTGGAAAACTGTACACTTGGAAAACGTTAATTAAACTAAAGGTTTGAACCAACTTTGTGTTTTTGTCATAAACATGACATAAATTTGGTTAATAATTTTTCAATTCAGTTCAGGTAAAACTTTGTCTAAAACTTAAAGCACATAATTAAACATGGTTAAACCAGTCATCTAAAGAATCAAAGAAGTGCCTCCCATAAAACCTCAAACTACAAACATGAGAAGAAAAGGTTGGCAGATGATAAAGTGCGTGCATGTTTCTAATGCAATGGGAAACACTATAAGTGTAAAGGGGCAGAAGAACAGACTAAGCTGTGTTTTTTGACAGACTACATTCAAGCTTAAATAGAGAAAAAAAAATGCTAATAACCCATAAAACTTTCCACATTTTGGCACTTTAAAAACACAGCTTGGCAGGATCACAATTATGGGAATGCTTTTGTACAGCAGCAGTCAAAAATGTTCATCATGGACAAACCCTAAGGAAAACCTGTTTCTATATTACAAAAAGTTCACCCTCCAGGAAGACAACCATAACCATACAGAGAAGGACAACAATGGGATAACTTAGCTCAAAGCACATTCATGTGACAGAATGGTCCAGTCAAAGCCCAAGCCTATATACCAGTACGAATCAGAGCCACAACGTGAAAATCTATGTTCATTGAAGGTTTTCAACCTGCCTGACTGAGCTGAAGCTGCATAGTGAAGGAGAAAGTGAAAAATGTCTCAGAGGTTCTGAAAACAAATGCACATTTTTCAGTTGTCATTGGTCAACACTTTGGAAAGACATGCCTTCTTTAACAATCATGTGATACTTTGTGTTGAACTATGTGGTTGTTACCTGACAAAATGAAGCTTTTTGCATTCAATTTCCACTGGGTTTCATATGTTGCATCTCATAAACAGTGAAGTAAAACTTTACACTACTTATCATTCTAGAGGCAGTGACTCTTTTAGGAAGTAAAGTTAGAGACTTTCACTGTCAGCCGAAGGTGAAATGTTTGCACCTGTTAGAGAAATAAATGACCCCTGTTGCAACCAGACAACTCTAAGAGGTCATAATTTATTTCTCCAACAAAATGCATAAAAAAATGTCCAGTGACAATGTTGGTTATAAATAGAGCGGGTTTGGTGCAATTTTACCAGGCACATCATCCACCCTATGGGATTGTGTAAACACATTGAAATTAGAGACATACCAGCCATACATTAATACAGTAAAATACACTGCATAACTATAACATGGAAAGAAAAACAAATGGGTATTGATGCATTTATTTTTTTTTAAGTGTGACAGGCATTCAGCCACTCCTGTGTATACAACCAATTAATCAATCAATCAATCCAAGCTTTTTATTCAGGCAAGTACTTAAGAAATATGTCATAATTTATGTATGTGTAGACTGTTATTTGGACAGTGGTATCTATAAAAAAAAAAAAAAGACTTTCTGGAGTTCTGTCAAATTTGAAACCAGGCAAAATAAACACACTGAGCGCTACAACCGCACAGCAGGTGAATTTTAAAGCTTGCGCTCTATTTCAATTCCAGGATGGACCTTTAATGACAACATGCACAGTGGAATTGAATTGATGTGCGATTTATCACCTATATTCTCTCACCCTGTAGTAAAGTAGGATCAGGCCTGTAGACTAATGAACTCCAAACTCTCCTCTAGGCTTGTGTTTTTAATGATGGAACCACTCAGGATTTTTTTTCCCTTTCCTTTACTTTCCTTATTCCTTTTTTTTAATTTGGTCCTTAAGAAAATAACAAACCTCCTTGGCCCTACTCATTACTGCTTGGCTGTGGTGACCATTAGGAAATGAAAATAACTTTGCTCATTTTGTGCAAAGCAAAGGGCCCTCAAGGCTGAGGGTCTGAGCAAAGAATTGGATGTCTAAATATAACTTCAGAGCCCACAGGCCGCTCGGCTCTCACATAAGGAAATGGTGTGATGGGCTCGTTTGCAGCGCTGCGTAATTGCAAATAGAACGATTGTTTTGAGCAAAGGAATCTAAAGAAGAATGAAATTAAAACTTAAAGGACCTCAGTGAGCAATTCCTCATCACACTTCAGTTCATTCATTTCTAGCCCTCCAGGATGCACTTGTTTCTGTGAGACATATTAAATGAAACTATGTACATATTAAAATAATTCTATGTATTTCTTAAGAAGTTGTAACTATGTACTGAATGATTCAAGATGTTAAAACATTGTAAGTCATTGTTTGAAATTATATGTATATATTTGTTTGAAATTGTTTGAAATTATATATATATATATGTGTGTGTGTGTGTGTGTATCAGATGATAAAAGCAAAGTTGAGTTTTTGCTATTGATTCATAGCTGCACAGTGAATGCCTGTTGCCTCACAACTAGAAAAGGGACTTTTCAAACCTTAGGTAAAGTTTTCTGTATGAACTTTAACATCAATGACTTTTATGTCATGAGCATGAGACGTGTGTCATAATTCACCACCAGAACAGTCAGCTACTAGTTGAGCTTTTTTTTTTCTTTAGCTTTGTTCATCTTGATACAACCTAGTGACAATACTGTCGTCTCCCATCCAGTCATTACTCTACACAGCAGAATCTTAGAAAAGAACCTCAAATCACAAGTTTTTTGTTTTTCTGCTTGAATTTATTCTAAAATGACGACTTTAACTTTTCATCGATAATTAATAAGATGCAGATCCAGCCTCCTCACCTCTGGAGATTCCCCATCGTGCGTTCTTAGATTTGCCATCTGTACATGATCCTTAAAAACTAGCAAACTTGTTCAAAACACTGACATTCCAAAGGCTTGTATTCAAAAACGCTTTCATTCATCGGACGTATCAAAGTTAACGCTGTGCAAAAAAAATACCCTGTTGGTTCTTTTTCCTTATGCCGTCAATGGACACAAATGCAAAGTCCCGTGGCTCTTGTCCAACATCGGTTTGCTCACTCCAAACACAAATGTGGTGGCAAGCGCGACGTATTTGGCAGAGACCTATGTCCAGCGGTTGCTGGATGAATGGCCCTCAATATTGCACTGACTGAGCACACTCCCACATCGGGGGCTCGACTGCTGTTTAAATCAAGCGGGTGGTCACACTCGATGTGTACATCACCACTGAGGCATGGTGAGCAATGAGACGCCTGTACAAGGCCCCTGCCGGCCCATTCCGGGGCTGGACTGCTGAGGCCCCTAGGCTGCCTAATCAAATATGAAACCATCACATTCACTAGGCTCTCAGGCAAAGATGCACACACACAAAAAATATGTACATCACCAATCATCCTCCTCCTCCACTGCTCTTAAATGCAACCATTAGCAAGGCATTATTAAAGTGTATATGGGTGATTACAGAAAACTATCCCATTTATTCCCCTAAAAAGTAAAAAGGAGGTTGCAAAAGTGGACTTAGCCTTTGTAAAATAAAAAAAAAGACAAAGAGAGAAGGATAAAAAGCATGTGTTCTCCGCTGTACCCCTATCATCAGCCATATGCAGCTGATAACAACAATCTCCCCTCAATCTCTAACTTTCCAGACCTATGAAATTGATGTGTTTATTTAGCGTGTCCAAGCCAAGGCAGAGCAGTAATGGCCTTGTCTAGTGGGTGAAGATGGAATCCCGTCGCTCCTCCATCGATGTAGGATAATGGCTTCCTTTGATGGAGATTTGGGCCATCTAAACATAATTAGGCAAGCGTGAACAATGATCTCCATGAAGTGCAGAGTACTAATTAAAACAGTTCAGCATAACAGCATTTCAAACATGACAATAAAAATAACAAGAGGACCCAAATGGATTGCACACTGAGCCCGGAGATCCAAGCAAGAGAAATGCTCACAGATATTCAAAGAGAATTAAAAGAAAATAATTTGAGGAAAATAAATGCTCATTAAATTAATCACTGGTCTCTCTGTTTACCCTTTATCTGATTTTTATCTTCTACACTGATGTCTGTGAACTGAAAACTAATGTTAATGAATGTTAATAGGGCCTGGATTAATTCACAAATGTCAGCCACAAGTAAGAATCGCAATGATTTTTATACTAGTTACATAAAGAGGGATTTATTCAAATTAATTGACTCATATAAAAGTATTCAAACCCCTTGGACTTTTTCACTGTTTCAACATTTTAGGCATTTTTATACAAAGTAAATCACAACTTTGAAGTGGGATGTCAATTACACATGGTTTTGCAAAAAAAAAGAAAAAAAAATAGCTTTATACTTATTTCTCTGAAATAATACTTTAATGAACAATCATCAGCAGGTTTTAAATGTTTTAGGTTATGTGTAGCTCAAGCTCAGTTGGACTGGGAGGACAACACCTGCAAACGTCACTTCAAGGTCTTTCAGTAAAAGCTGCAGACTTTTTATGGTTATATTAACTACAAAACAGAGATGAATGTAGAAATCAGGTTACTGAATGATAAATAATTTGTGTTATATCAAAGTTTTTATTAGGTAGATTGTGTTTGTTTATGAAACTGTCAACCAAACGCTAATTCATTCATGTCGTTGTAATGTGACAACATGCTAAAAAAAACTGATAGAATATAAATACTTTTATACTTTTAATTACCTGTAAGTCTAGAAGTTAAATTCATCTTCATCTGAATTTGTATTTACTTCATTAACTTATTTTTATTCAAAATTATCATGTTGCTTTCAGTGAAGATCCCTTAATAAATACCAGCTACCTTCAGAATATTAAGGTTTCATGCCTGACCTCCAAACATCCAAAACTGTGAAGATTAAAATAATAATTAAAGGCTTGCCAATTTGCGATGATGTGTCTGATTTATATAACCAGTATCTCTTGAGCCACATTGATTTCTAAATGAAGCAGAAGAAAAATGGATTTTATTTTCCCACAAGACATGACTTTATATCTCTTCCTTAAATCCCAGCTGCACTTTGTGCATTTGATTACAGAATGAGAAGGAGAAAATCTTCGCATCTTTATAAAATATTCATTGGAGTGGATGGCTGAGGCAAGCCTGCATAGATGGTTACTCGCTGAAGTCTTATGAAGTTCCCATGGGTTAAAAACAGAATATGTGGCTCTGTTTTCAGGCCTTACACTTCCACTCCAGAAATGGTCCAACGTGTGTAATGAGCAGCTCATCTCCTTCTGTCTTTAATAAATGCTGTGCATCTGGTAAATGAGCTGATCAAGCTGATTTACTGATATAAGGGGACTTTTGTTCCAGCATTTTTCATCCGTTTTATGCAGACAAAAGATTGATTCTGGATATGATCACATTTCAATTACAGCTGGATCTTTTATTACCTCGCTGACAGTCCCTCAGCTCTGGTTCTTTGTTTGACTTTCTTGATGTTTTTAAATCTTGCACCCATCTGTTGTAGGGATGTCCAGATCCGACCTCAGTGGTCGGACAAGACACCAGGTCAAACCCCTCTGTCTGAATTTATTCACAACTATTTAAAATAAAATAGTCAGAGATAGTTCATTTCAACAAAGCCCCAAAATAGTTAGAAATGTATGTATGGTGAAAATCAGCATCATTAGGTACAATTATGGCAAAAGAACAAATGTTGCAGTTTATTAATATTTCAAAGTTAATTATAGCTTACGTTTCAAAACATTTATTGTTGCACCATCATCACAGAATTTTAAATATTGCTTAATTCTGCAAAGTTCCTATTTGTTGTAGTTCACAGGCTGATAGACTGACAGGGTCAAAGTACTTCCCTGACGTGTCCAAAATGTCATACAACAGCCAACTCTGCTGCATCAAGACCAGAAGGGGTGGGAGGAGAATTTGTGACGCATGTCTAAAAGGACTAAACATCCCACATATGTAAATATTTTTCAAAGCTGTGTGGTACTTTCAAGTCTTTCTCATAGAGTTTCTAACTTTCTTGAAGTCCTTATCTCCAAAATAAACTCCGGTGAGCAGTTTAGGAGATAATTGACCTTTTAAAAAAAGCAGGCTATTACAACCAAAATGCACTCTATTGTTCCTGGAGCGCACGTTGTTCATGTTTTTGCTTTCTCTCTTTTTTAACATATCTTTTAGAGTAGAGAAAAAGAAAGAGACAAATTTACAAGGCTGTTGTATTTGAAGCATTATTTTCTAATGATTGTGCTTCTGCAAGGTTAAGAATATTTCTTATACATTTTTTAAGAGCTGGCTGTTAATTTATAGAGTTGTTGCTGTTCAGGAGCGCATTTGCATTTATGATAAAAGTATCGCAGATACTTTGTTTCAAATGTTCTTATTTTCCTTCCTGAAAATAAGAACAATCATTCAAGGCAAATAGTGCTTTCATAAGAAAATACAAAAAGAAAAAAAATACACAATGCATTGACTGGTTAAAAACATATGAATTTTTTTTTTTTTTAAATGGCTTCATTTACTTGCAGTAATTATCAAAATCTAATTAGCACAAACAATTATTGCTAATGTCAAATGCTTGAAACTCCTAGAGTTTAAGTCTCCCATAAGTGCTCTTTTCAGCAAGCCAGAAGGTGTCACTGTTTAAGCAATACCTCCACTCTGCAGATCTATAAGCACAGCTATGTTTTGCAAAGCCTGCATGCACAAAGTACAAAGAGCTTTTAATTCACCATTAAATTTTAATTAGAGGTTCACACACTTTGTAAGATCTAGAAAACATAATGAATGCAATGGCAGCTGTTTATTGAGGATCAAAAGATATCCTATATGTTTTTAAATTGTGATGAAATAAATATACTACATTTATCTCATAGTATTATAAGCATTTAGTTTTGATTTTGGCCTTTCAACAAGAGCTGCAAATCAAGGGAAACAAAACCTCTGCGCACACATAAAAACAGAACAAAACTGGATGGGTTGTGGAGAGGAAAGGCAGACCCACTCACAAAACTAACACACACACGCACGCACACACACACATAGGGAGTTTAGGTGCTTGTCAAAGCAGTAATACTCCTTGCTTGGTATCTTCAAAACTGACTGGATGACAAACATGTCTGTCAGCGCTGTGCCAATATAGTTTAGGGCCTCTCGTGATGGGGCACACACCCAATGACAGAAGCAGGTCATTTCCGCTCCCTGGCATCATAAATCCACCGTCTGGCCGCTGTCCGGCTGCTGATGCTGCAGAACGCCACACACAGCGGACCTGTCGGAGCACCCTGAGCTACTGCACCGTCCCCATGGCACGGGAAAAACACAAACACCAACACACGCATGCCCAACAAACCTCCTCTCCCAGCGCGCAGGGGTGGCAGTGTAGCCGCACCGTCCCACCTGCCATTGTAAGGCTTCTCAGATGAGTGAGGAAAATCCACCTCATCTGATGGCTATATAGATATATAGTCGGTGGAACATCTTTTTTTTTTCACTTGTCGGAAAAGAAAGCTGCTGTGTTGCACCTTACCTGTCCTTTTGTGCAGAGCCTGACAGCTCACATTACCGTCTGCAGTAAAGAGTGCACCTAATATACAGAAGCATTGTAAGAATACAGTGCAAGTGGGGGGGGGGGTTGGATACTGAATGTAATATATTCATGTTTGCTTAAATCAGGCTCAAGGTTAAAACAACACCTATTTCTCTTGGCGTCACATCTCTTTGGCAGAACACAGAGTTTAGATGTGCCAAACATGACACCTCCACTCACTAATACCAGAGAAATAAAGGATGAATGATAAATAAGTCTGCCTTTTTCACACAACCTTCAGCTATATACCGCGCCCTCCTGTTCTTCTCTTCCACTAGACAGAAATGCAAATAGGTCATTGAGCATCACCTCCTTTTATCCTAACACACAATGACAGTCTTTTAAATTTGAAGCAGGAAGCAGAGGGAAATGTAAGAAACTTTCCCATTTCGTACGAAGAGGTGGTAATATTTTACCAATGTAGGGCTGGGGATCAAAATATATGCTTTAGGGAAACCATGACCGCTTTCAGGAAGCCATGACCGGGGTTGAGCGGAATGCTAAATGCCATACATCCTCAAGGTTATCTCTGAAGACAGAGCCCTTTTGGAATCTGCCTTCTGCTTTATTTTCTTGGATGCATGCATCAAGTCAGCTGAATGGGAGGAAAAAAAGAAAAAAAAAGATGAAGGTGACTCCTTGAAGGAGTCGAATACTGTCTCTTTGTGCGCCCTGCCTGGTAGCATGGAAACCTTGCTGTGTTCGCAATGAATGGCTGTAATTCAGACAATCCTCCTCTCTACAGCCATGCCAGTGTCTAGTGTGTGCAGTCCAGTCTGTGAACTGGGATTAGACGTAGGTACAGTAAGCCAGGGGCTAATACAAAGCACTTAAATGTGAAAAGTGTCATTTCCATCCCCAAGTCCCTGAATATTGAAATTAGGTCATCAGTGAGGCAGAGGCCAATTTTCACCCTCATATATCATGGTGGCTCCCACACCCAAGCTCCCATTACACCATACATGGTCAATAAGCCATTAACATGCAGCAGACAATGCGTAATCTTCACACAAAGAAAATGTATCTACTGTACTGTAGTAAGAGAAGTGAGTCGGAGATTCAGTGCAAATAAAAAGCACAGGTGTCATGATTCACAATGCACTTCAGCAGATGGGATAGTCTTCCAGAAATATTTTTGAAAAATAATCACAAATTAAGATTTCATAAATCAGAGACCTAATTTATAATTGATTAGATTTAACTAGACTCCATATTGGGACTCTAAGGTTGCCCTAATGCAACACTCTTGAAAATCCTTCCTTTATTTGTTGTCAAAGTTAGAATAAACTTTTATGGATTGTGCTGCTTCAAAAAATTTTTATGCAGTTTAGAATTATCCGGTTCGGATTTGGTCATTCTGGTGGAGTCTTCATGCTGTTTTCTTGTGTGCTCTCAGTTTCAAAAATATGTGTCACTGGGGCTCTAAATGCAAATGTGACAAGGTGATGTTTTCAAACATCAGGGTCCTGTGTCACTCTCTAAATAGTACATATGTATTGGGATCAATGGTGTGATTTTGTTGTATCAGACTGTGGTATGTCACTTTTTTTTTCCTCATCATTTCTTGTTTACTTTTTCTTGTTTGGATTTTATGAGGTTGTGGAGGTTTCTATTTTTAAGACTTGACTGTCTGGGAATTAAAATCAGTGCTCCACAGGTGTTCCAAGTGGTCAGAAAGTAAATCACACCACCAGTTTCCCTTTCAAGTAACAAGCATGCTGATGTGAGCAAAGCATCTACTTTGCATAGTGCAAGATTAAGTTTTTTTAATGATCTCTGCAATACTTTTTTGAGGTTGTTTGAATTCTGTAACAGTGTTGCATGTGTGTGGCATAAATGGTGTGACAGAGCAGTAGAATTTGACAAGAGTTGCAAAAGGCTATGAAAAACTTTATTTTAGATTTTGAACATGAAATAATTAAATGCAGTCCAGACCTATTGATACATGTCTTAATGTCAAAAAGTAGTGACAAATTTCAAATTTTAAATTCCAGGAAGCTACATTTAAGACTTTTTTTGAGTAACATTAGAGCTCTATGGGTCCATAATCTAACTTCCTGAGCAGAACTTTGAGAACTAAAACTATAAATAAATGGAAACCTCTTTCTTATGTAAATAAATACAAATTTAGGGAAGAAGCCAAAACAAGAATACATATTAAAAACATAAGTAAATGTCATTTCATACCCAGCATGGAAAATCTGGGCATATTTCATGACTTTTTTAAGGCCAAACATAGAAATCATGAAATGTAAGAGTATTTTATGATCCTACAGAAACCATGTAACAACCATCAGCTGAAGTATTTAGGGACTATGTTGATGATGGTCGTTTGGCAGGAAAGGAGGAGGGGGAAGGAGGTTGCTTTTGTATTCAGACTTCTTTTCTTCCAACATCAGTTTGCCAGTGTGATATTCATTTGTTGGAAGCTGCGCTGCATAAACAAACAGCGCCCAAGGCTACCACTGGCTGGTTAAACAACCACAGGCTGTTTTCTCTTTTCTCCACCATAGCACATTGTAAATTCCACGTAGGACCACTACGCGCTCTGCTTTGTTTATTGAACAAATAGCCTACATGCACCGACTGTTTCACCTTACAATAGTTATGCCTTGGACAAGTATTATAAACATCATAATGTTCCAGCTCTGCTTAATTAAAAATTGCCAACTTAAAAAAAAATATGAGCACAATATGAGAGAGGAGGGCAAGAGTGATTGAATGATGTTATGAAACGAGCATTTCTTTGTTTGCTGGTACTCCGGCTGAATGTTTCCTCTTGCCATCACCCTGCAATAAACTAAAGGCATCAACATTCGCTCTAACAGTCCAAAGGCAGACTGAGGCTCTTGGCTGCCACTGCTGTAACAAATGTGGCAAATCATTGTCACAACCCATGTTTCTTTCTCCTTTAACGTGGTTACATGACTGTGCCGGGACATTTATGGACTGTCTAATCCAGTGCTGGCAGATTAAAGCAAAATCAAGCCAAAACCGATTTAAACCTCTTCGGCGGTGAGTCTCTCAGCTCATTGCAGAGCAGAAAAGCAAACATTTTATTAACAATAAAACATTGTTTTATTTTATTCTCTCGCCCTGATTCAATCTATTTCCCTCAACATTTTTTTTTTTTTTCCAGAGAACCTTCTTCCTGCTTGTGAAAATGGGGTTTGTATTGATGAGCTGGGCCCAATATTGATTTCCCATCATTCCTGGTGTGGACATTTTCTGGTCTATTATACTACAGTCGCAGCATATTCCCCTAGCAGCTTTAAAGTGGATATATGGACAACCTGACCTTGGCAATATGGAGATAATGAAATATCCTTAATGACCCTTCCTTAAAGATTTTACAGGCTGGACTATGGACTGCCAACCCATGTACAATAATAGTTAGCAGAGGAGGATTTTAGAGGCTCAACTAAATTTAGAGCTTTCTACTCATATCGGAAAGACTGTTAACTTGTCTATTTTACTAGGTTAATGTAACCATTAGGGCTGTGCAGTTATGCGAGAGTAGCTAATATGAATGAGTGGTTAATACTTAAGGGCAGTGTCAGCCATTGCTCTTTGACTTACATCATTTTTAAAGAGGAAAACTGAAATTTTCCAGCAGAGCACTTACAATTTATGGACAAAAGAACTGCAACTCCTATAAAAGCATTGGCATCAACTGCAGAGGTGTTTGAGAGATTTACTTGTGCTTCCTATTCAGTGTCTTTCAAAAATATTCATACCCCTTGAACATTTCCACAGTTTGTCATGTTTCAACCCTCGGCTCTGGTGTTTTATTGTGAGATTTCATGTAATAGGGTAGTAGCCACGGTTGTAAAGAGCGACAACTATTATGAGTGAAAACTTCTAAAGTGTGACCACTATTTGTATTCATCCCTTTTAATCCTAATACCATACCAATGTTGTAGTCAGGAAGGAGAAAATTACTGTTTTTTGGTCCAAATGCAAAATTAAAACTAAAGGTAAGGCAAGGTAATTTTATTTATATTGCACATTTTCTGCAACAAGGTAATTCAAAGTACTTTACATGAGTAAGAGGAAATGCAGAAAAAATAACAAAAGAAAAGCAAAAGAAGAACAAAAAGTACTCCACAATTTATAAAGACATAGGAGTTTCTCTGGATAAACAAATAGAAAAGAAAAATAGCTTCTCTGTATTCTAAGTTTGCTCTAATTCCTGCTCTGGGTTGAGTGAAGGATAAAACTAAATGTTCATGTTCTGGGTTGCTATGCAAAATAAGAATAGGTACACCAGGAGTTTCTCTGCATATAATTTATAATTTATAATAAAATAAAACTTTGAAATAAAACCTACAGATTACGCAGTTTCCCCTTCGAGCAGCAATTGTATGGAATGGTTTCGGTCAAACCACGAACGTGCTTTAGAATGGCCCAGTCAAAGTCCAAACCTAAATCTAATTGAG